>JARJDU010041345.1:0-20798 GCA_030264695.1 Lissagria laeviuscula
ATAGTTCTCAAGAATTTTCCTTTCTGTGGGTATAACACTAGTAGCATTGTTTATGTATTCATAATATATAAAGAATGGCCAGACATCATTTGCTATGCAACTAAAATAAAAACATTATAAAATATTTTATCCAGACCTTTAGGATGTTAATACTGTAATACCAGACTTACTTTGTTTCATGGCAATTGCATGTTTGTCCTTCAACCTTTGGTTCATTTCTTGGCAATTGCATGTTGCGAGTTCGCCGGTGACAATAAGTAAATCAGAACCAGCGAATTAAGATGGTGATAGCAATCAAACGCGCTAAACAAATAATCTGGATAATATTGTATTAGCATATTGAGTTATTTAAAGTAAATAACTGATTGAGGATTTAATAACAAATTAATACGTACACTGATAATTAATCATTCGAGTCACAAAAATTAAACCAACTGTATTTACATACTAATTATTCATGGAATTAAACATGCTTGCACTCCACATGTTTTCTTACCGCCATTTTGTGTATACTCAGCTGATTAAGTGCACGAAAACGTGCAATTTTATTGTAGGCAACCCAAAATACAAGCTGCTATTGGATGCGTTTTATCAATTAATTTATTATTAAATATAAGTTGGTTTATTATTTATCAATAACAGCTATATGCACGGTATAAAATCTCTTAAACTCACTGAAATCTGATCACAACAAGAGACTAAGAAACAACTTGAGATATTTATCGCTAAAACCTATCGTATTTTCATAAACGTCTATTACAATAATGTCCAACATTATGAAAATAATACAGAAACATAAAAGATCTGAAACAACATATATCTTTATTCTTCAAAATTATGTTTGTGATCAAAATACCGTCATTGCTTTAAACCATTCAGAACGGTGCAACATATTGAAATGTGCCATATACAATTACAATAGATTTTTTACAAAAAGAAAGATGAAACAGTATTCATTTATAACTAAACGTAACATTTTGCAAATGACTTATTTATAATGTAATACAATATGAGGGTAATAGTAAAATAAGCGTTTTGTAAAACGTCCAAATCGAAACAAATTTTACGCGCATATATAAACAATTATATATATACTTGCTTCGATCCTATTCAAATTAGTATGACAACGATGAAATCAAAAATACATCATTTCTGTTACGATTATTGCGTCATTTAACAAAAATGAATAATTTCCAATAATAGATTCTTGCAACAATTATCTCATATTCTTTAGAATAAAAATGGCACGATTCCCACATCGTGCTCTATAATAGGCTTATTATACAGTTCAATAAATATTTCAAATTTACAAGTAGTACTTAAGTAGTCCACCTATCCCTGTTGTTAATAATGTACATGTCTTTATACACCAACATACTTATATACAATAACGTAGACCAGCGTATTAATCTTATTAACTGAATGCAAAAAAATTAAAATAAAACAATTTTAAACGAAATAAATACGCCTGTCAACTAATGCTACATCAATAGTAAATCAACGAAGAAATGTGTCTCTTATCTTTAAGTGCACAGCCTTTGTGTATTAATTTAATTACAATTCTTCCCATCTTCGTAACGTTGCTCGTCGTTCTGTCAGCGACGCATTGTCCCGTTCAACGGCATTACGCTATTAATATAGCCATACGTGTACATCGTATTTTGTGGAGTCCTTTGAATCGTTGAAGGATCCTGGTACTGTCCCTGCGTCATATTCACCATCTGCATTGGTATCTGCGCGTTATTGATGAAGCTGCTATTCGGTATATAATTCATCGTCGGCGTTTGCTGCGGAGCCATGCGATAACTATTCAAATTGTATTGTGCCATGATATTCGGCGAGTTCAAAGCAACGTTCGGACTGACCCGAGAAGAGGTGGTCTGCATGTGTTGCGCAACGTTCGGATTGCGTGTACGTCCTAGATTCTGTCCCATTGGAGGTGTCACTGAGCCGCTGCCCTGGTTCACGTTCATATTAGGCTTATAGTACTGCGGATAACTTAACTGCAAGTTGGGTGGCACGGCCGTCGGCGGCGTAGAAAGATTGCGCTGATTTTGCAGGATCTGATGCGACGGGGGTGGTGTCATGGTTGTATGATGCGATGGCGGCGGTGTCAGCGTCATCGCGGTAGCTGGCGGGGGTGTCATCGTGTTGCACGAACTTGGCGGAATCATCTCTAGGCCGTTGGTGAGCTGCTGCAGTTTTGCCAGGCTGCAGCTGTTGTTTTGATTCTGATTCTGAGCAGCTGGCGTGGGTGTCGGTGTGGGCACCGTGTGTGCGTGATGCGCTGGATTTGCTTGAATATAGAAATTGCTACCCGTCGTCACTGCGCAACTAGTTTTTTGATGGCTTTGTGGAGTGCTCATGCGATGGGGAATAACATATGGACTGCCAGCTTGAGCTGTGAATGCTTGCGAGCTCACCGCCATTTGTGGCACTGGTATGTAATTACCTTGACTCATCTGGTGATGATGGTGGTGCTGGTGCATAGCTGATGCGGCACCCAATTGATGATGAGGATGGGGGTAACCCTGATGCATAGCATGGTGAAGGTGCGCTTGTTGTTGCTGCTGCATGTGATGTCCCTGGTGATGGTGTGATGGGCTTGGTTGCTGTAAATGTTGTTGGGTGGCTCCTTGGACTGGTGGAGTAGCCCGTTGTCTTTGCTGCTGAACCTAAACCACGCAATTATAATGTTAATAATCAAATTTAGTCTGTAACCAGAGAACACTCACCTGTTGGACTGAAGGAGTGGGCGGTGTACTCCTAATATTATGTTGCTTATTCGAAGGAGTTGTACTGCGGTTTCTCGACTGTTGAGGCTGTTGTTGCTGCTGAGTCGGCTGCTGCTGGATGGACCGCTTGCTCTGCATTGGACTAGATGCTGGTTGAACGACTTGCTGTTGCTGCTGCTGATGCAAATTCTGTTGCATATTGTGTTGGACAGCACAGTCATAGCTTGGCGTTTGAGTGATTGAGGGTGGACGCACGGATTCGACGGAATTCTGAGATGCCATGTCGCTCGATATGCTAGCTGGCGATTCTAAACCCAACTGACTGACATCAAGTTCACATTGATTGTAATGCAAACTATGCACGGAATTCGTCGTCGAGTCCGGTGTGTAAACTCCCATCGAAGAAATTTCATGCTGCTGCTTCAAGCTCTGCTGATGATGATGCTCATTTTCAGCGTCTACTGTATCTTTTAACTTGTGATGGTGCTGTTGCTTGTCGATTTTCTCGGCTTTGGACTCTTCGTGCGTTTTCTTATGCCTGTCTTCCTTTTTTACAGCCTTGTCCACTTTAGCTTTAGATTTTGTAGTCTTTTGAGCTTTCTCTGGCTTCTCCGAATGTTTTGCGCTCGTGGTGGCTGCTGGACCAGGAGTTGAAGGTGGAGCCACATCCAAGGGCGGAAAGTTGAAAGGGTATTGATACATACTACGCTCGAATGCAATTCGATCCCAATGCCATTGATTGTACTGCGATTGTGTCATTTGATAGCTTGGTGTTGCCATTGGAAACTCGGGATTGGGCATTAATTTGTCCGCCGTTACTTCTGCAGGTTTAGGAGCAATCCGTGCCTCTTCCTTTGTATATCGCTGCTTTTCGTCGTGTCGGTCTTTGTGCTTCTCCGACTTTTTTCTTTCGTCCTTTGTCTTTGCATCTTGTTTCTTTTTAGTTTGCGAAGTCTGGGGCAAGAGCGACTGCGGCTGAATATCCTGTTGTTTTACCGGCGGATAGACCAATTGATGATTGGACATTTGATTTTGAAACGGCACTTGAGCTAAAGTCGGTTGAGCCAATTGAGTTTGCTGCTGGTGTAGCTGTTGTTGCGAGACAGCCGCTTGATTTACAGTTTGATGATGAGATTGCATGGTAGGTGGAATGCACGATGATAATTGCAACTGTGAAGTTGGCATGTGTTGAGGTGCTGACTTTACTTCTTGTTGTTCGATCTGTGTTTGCATGTGTTGCTGCTGTCTCTCCTGCTGTTGTTGCTGCTGCCTCTCCTGTTGCTGCTGCCGTTCCTGTTGTTGCTGCCTCTCTTGCTGCTGTTGTTGTTGTTGCTGCTGCTGAATCTCCTGCTGATGTTGCTGTCTCTCCTGTTGTTGTTGCTGCTGCTGCTGTTGAACATTCGACACTTGCATGTGTGGTTTAACTGAAGACTTTTTTAATTCTAGTTGTAATGTCGATTCTTCTGCTTCAGTTGTAGCCTTTTTGGTTTCCTTTTTCAATTGAGCCTGTGGTTGCGAATGTGACATAGTCTGTTGCATAGGTGTTGTTGATTGTTGACTATCGACAGATTGCACACCTGGTGGAATGGAATTGTGATGTTGAGCAACAATTGGCAGAGCAGGTTGAGCAGAAGCCGGTTGTTGCTGACGCACAATTGCAGCATGTTGGGCAACCGCAGCCTGTTGTTGTTCCTGTGCCACGGGTGATGGCTGAGGAACAACGCATTGTTGAGCCAACTGCGATGTACCAAGAGATTGTTGTGATTGATGTATGGAAGGAGCATGCTGTGTTAGAAGTTGTTGGTGTGATGTTGGAATCTGCTGTTGTTGTGGCGAAGGAGTCTGCGTTTGCACTAAAATAACTGGTTGCTGAGTAGAAATTGATTCTATGCCTTGCTTAGGAGTTCCGACAGGCTGATTCAGCGTGTTCATAGCTTGTTGAGTGTTACCAGATTTTTGTTGGGTAACTGGCGGTTGTTCTATGACAAGTGATTGCTGTGTTAATTGGTTTTGTGTAGTTTGTTTTTCTGCAGTTTGCTCGTTAATATACAGGACATTATCATTAGACAATTTTTTAATTGGCGATTCCTTCGGCAGCGATACCTTATTCTCATCAGTTTTCATTACCTTCTCCATGCAACTTAAATTTTCATTATTTTCTAGTTGTGTCATTGGTGATTCTTGTATAGGCTTAATGCAATCCGTTTGATGGGAAGCTATCTTCAGAGTACTATCATTATTGCTTTGCGATGCAGAATTATCAACTTGTGATTGTGCTGACGTTTTATTCACATTGTCCAGTACACCAGAAGTTTGCTTTATTTCATTAACCTCATCGATTTGATTTTCAGTCATTTGCACTGGAGATTCACATTTTATTGTTTTACTCTCCAATTCCTCATCTTTTACTGAGCATTCATCAACATTAACAATATTTGCATGAGGTTCAAATACGTTTGAAATAATACTATTGTTCACTTTACTCCTAGGAGGAAGTAATACTTCTGGAGGAGGTACTAATAGAATGGGTGGAGGCGGGGGCACAAGTGTGCTAAGCGTAGGTACAAGAGTGGATGTGCGTGTCATTGCTTTCTTCTCGTCGTCTTGGAATTTCTTGCCACCGGCCAATTTACTAGATGCAATATTTTTAATATCATTATCATCATCATCTGGCTCGTCGTGCGTTGGACTCAATATACCGTCCTTCTTTGTAATCTCCATGATTTCTTCTTGTGATATTATTTTAATTTTTTGCCCATCAATTTCAGTTTCCGACTCGGAAGAGCTGGAAAATTCGTTCATAATTTTCTTATCTGCTTCTTTAATTTCAACAGGCGGTTGTTTCGTCGATTCAGACAATTTCAATAAAATATTATTATCTTTCTCTGGCACTCGATTGGCATTAACATTGTTTATGGAGGAACTGTTCGTTACTTCCTGAACCTCAACATCCTCCTCCATTTCATCATCAGCTTCCGCCGAAGAATCTTCCTCACGCGAGGGTCGTTTAGACGATCTGGAAGGTTTACTAGTCGAATCTTTGGGCTTTGATTTAACTGGATCGGGCACCTTTACTTTGGCCTCTTTTTTCTCTACCTCATCTTCGGACTTCACCGACTCCGATTCACTCAGTTGTTTCTTTTTTAATAATTCAGGAATTGTCATTTGATTCATAGGCTTCTTACGCTTTGTCCTTCCCCAGCCGGTCCGTCGCCGTTGTTTTGCAGGTGATCGATGCTTTCTCGTAGTAGGTGTTTGTGTCATAGGATGATCTTTATCACTGATATCAGCTTTCGCTTTACTTTGGACGCTACCTTCCACTTGCTCATCATTCCCAGAAGCCGACAATAAACCAGGTATTTCCTTCGCCATCTCCTTCTCTTCCTTCTTCTTTGGAAGCGGTTCAACGGATTCCTGACTATCAGCTTCTTTGGCAACAGCTTTCTTCACTTTGCGTTGACTCCATCGCAAACCTTGCTCCTTGGCAATGGTCCTTCTCGATCTAGTCGGTGTACGTAATTCGGTTTCTCCATCCTCATCGCATTTCTTAGCTTTTATCACTTCGCCAACTTTCTTTTCGCCGTCGCTCTCGTCAGCAGGACTGTCTTTCGGATTACGTTTGCGTTTCAGTTCGCTGAACGAAGTCACAGTTTCGTTGAACTTATTTGGCCTCGTGCGCTTCCTTCCAGACGACGTCGCTTCCAACTTCTCCTCGATTTTCTCATCCAAGTTATTCTTCGATTCGTGTTTCGCTTTCAAATCGAGTTTAGGCACTTTTGGTGTTTTGGGCGAAGCTGCGATTCGTCGCTTTTTCCCTTTCTTCTGCAGTTTCACGCCGGGCGATTCAATAATTATCTTTTCGGGTTGTACAATTATGTCTGCCGTTTCAGTCAAGGCAGTATCTTTGTCGTGGTCCTTATCAGTTTCGTCACAAAACGAACTCATGGATGACGACACTAAAGGAGTCCATCGCAGGCATTCGGAATCGATCTTAATTCGCGTTTTCGATCTGGCCAGCCTTTCCGCGTAAGTGTCCACTTGCTGCCAATCGATGACAATCACAGCACAATCGGCATCTTCACGTTTCTGTCGCCGAATAAAACCTAGCAACTCTAATGCCGTCGCAATATCGTGACAATACATTCCAGTTTCTTTGCTGATCGCTGTCAGCTTGATTTCTTGAAGGTCTCTATGATTATGGAAATATTCCAAAACTACGGATTTCCAATAAGCGTGATAGGACACTCGTCCTAAGTCAGATAATGGTTTCTCGGGGGTTCCTGGTTGGCCTTCTTCCCGTGATAACAAGTAACCTAAATTGGAGAAGATAATAAAATTTAATTTAAAAAAAACACTGCATAATTAAAATAGAACTTCTCGTCCTTACAAATGAGTAAACAAATGATGAATATATAAATAGGAAGTAGGTTGAATAACTTACTAAAATCAATCAGGAATCGTCCAAATCCCTGTCGCTGATGTTGGGGCATTGTCATAATACAACTGACGTTGTACTTTTGCTGGCAATGTTTCTCCTTGCTAAAATATCCAACTAGGTGGCAACCTTTCTTGTCGTTTTTCGTCAGTACATAAAACAAGAAAGGCTCCACGTCGTAGTAAAGTGTTTTGTGATCCAAAAATAGTTTCGCAAGTAAACACAGATTCTGGCAATAGATTTTGTTCACGTTCCCATCGACTTCAAATACGGATATATCTTCGCATCTATATATTTCGGTAGCAGGCGGATGCTTCCAGGTGCATTTGTCCTGATGTCGTTCAAGCACCGCCTTGCTTTTCGTATACTTGAGACAGAACTCGCACAGGAACAGCTTGGGGAGGCGCGCGTATTCTTGCGGAAACGGCGACGAATACCACGTGTCAATCTCGTATTTGCCGAACTCAATGGCAGCTGGATTACGGCCCTGGACGACCATTGCATGGCTGGGACTGATAAGAGCCTCGTCCTCCACAGCAGTCGTCTGATTCGCCTTCTCCCGGGTCTCTTTGAATAGATCGACATCTTTCTGGGTGACGCCTGGCGGTAATTGCGGCCGTGAATCTGCAAAGTGGTTAACATTTAGAAACACGACCAATCGGTAGCTCGCAATTGCTTTGAATATCAATGAAAATGTGACTGTTGGCGGGGGCAACAGATGTGCCCCGCACACGTGTCTGCTTTTCACTGACAAATAATATATGTTGGATGGAATACTTTGGGATAAATACGCATGCAAAGTAATTAGTTACGTGATATCTCAACCCTAGAATATAAAAAAAAGCATCAACAACCTCGTTTACTGCCAGCCAATCAGACAGGTTCACTTACTTTAGTGTCTGCAAGCTTAATTTCGATTGTTGCATCAATGAAATACGTAATGCACCAACGAACGATCATACAATTGGTCTTCATTAATGCAACGACCAAATTAATAAAAATCACATAACACACCAGTGACCAGTGAAATATTATCAACATGCAAAGTAGATTATGTAAAGGTAAAGTGGTAGTGTATATGGATTTGTTAATTTCAAGCGAGTTGTGAATGGATACGGAACGGAATAGAGCAAATTCAAATTACTTTCGACCTGAAAGTGAATCTCGACCAGACATGTTAAATTAGTTGCAAATCGGGAAGCAACGGGAAGATTATTCAATCGATGCGACTGAGTAAAATAATGGTTTGTTGCTGGGATTGCGTAGTAGTGGTGATTTGATAAATATTGGTAATGGTAATATAATCCTCTTTGTTCTGGTGGTGTGATCCTTACCCGTCTGATTGGTGGCAAGCGGCAGCACCGACAGAGGTTGGGATTGTTGTTGTGGCGTAGAGGTGATGTTGGTTTGCGTCGTATCGTGATTCGAACGCTTTTTGTTGCTGTTTTGATTATTGTTGCACGTCGCTCGTTTCTCGCTCTCATTGCCGCTCTCGCAATTGCTCTGATTGTCGTGTCTAGAACGTCCGGATGGCGAATTGCCGCCCGGTGGCTGCAACGAATGTTTAACTTTACGCGAATGCGTTTCTAATCGCTTCGAGTTGACGGCCGTCTTCACCAAATTCGACGGCGTCAGCGACTTCTTCTGCTTCTCCTTCTTTATCTGTTTCTCCGACTCCAACTCGATGTCGGAGTCGGTGTCGGTTTTTTGTTTGCTCTTATTATTAATATGCACGCGGGTATTATGACTGGGGGTTGTGGTGACCGCTTCCTCTTTTTCCTCGACCTTCAGAGGAGTGTCTTTCTTTTCTCGCCTGGTTTTCTCCTTCTTGGGAGTGATTGCGTTGCCGTGTCTATTGCGACCTTCGCGAGGTGTCGCAAACAAATGCGACAGGCCGTCATACAGATTTTTCAATTGGCCCATCCCTTTCTTGAGCTCTTTGGAGTTATCGGCTGGAATGTCAGTCTCACTAGTGCGTTTCTTGCTTTCGGGTTTCTCAGGTGATCCATCGTCCTGTGCCTGTGCCGCAGCAGCAGCGAATCCCCAGAGCTTGCAGTCGGCTTGAATTCCGCCAATCTCACCGAAAGTTGGTTGCTGACGTTGGGCCAATTGCTGATTATTCGTGCGATTGGAAAATCGTTTGGCGGTTGTTGCAGGGACCTGAATCTTATCGGAATTGTTCGATTCCGAGTCTGAACTACCAGAGTCAGATTCGGAACTGCTGCTTGAGCAATCCGAACCGCAAGAGGACGAGGATGATGGCGACGAGGACGTTCTAGACGCTGGCTTCGTGGTATTAGCAGCGGTACTCTGACGTTTCTTTTTATCGTTGAAAGCAGAGAGGCGAAAGAACTTTTGTTTCTCTTTGGACATGCGATCCGAGGTGGCGATTCGTTGCTGATTGCGAGCAGCATTGTTGTTGTTGTTGACTGTTTGTGGTTTTTGGTTGGTGGAGGGATGTGAGGTTTTTGAGGAATGATTTATGTTGGGGATTGGCGTACCCTCGTTATCGCTATCGGACTCGCTTAGATCGACGTTGTGTTGAAGCACCGGGAGCTTTTTGCGCGACGTCGACGGCGTCGCTTTTGGCGTCGATGGCGTTGCTTTCGACGTCGAGGGAGATGCTTTTGATGTCGACGCCGCTGCTTTTGATGCCGACGGGATTGCTCTCGACGTCGACGATGTCGATTTTGGCGTCGAGGGTGTGCCTACATTTGCTGCGCCACTTTTGTTTGACGTCGGCGTGGTGATGATAAATTTTGATCTGTAATTTGTATTTAATTCATTATCGGGTTCATTCAGTGATTCAATCCAACAAATGATTGATTATTTCCAACAAGAATTTGATAGATAATGAAATGCATTGATTTGCATACCAAAAGTGTAAAAACAACCATCAAACAAGCAAGAAATTTTGAAAATAACGTCTCGATATTGACAATAAAGCGATAAATGATTCTCTAAATGTTCAAAATTAACTAACTTTTTCAATTTGTTGCGTCCTAGAGCCTTATCAAGCCTCCTTTTTAAAGGTGACCCAGCCTCAGTCCTTTTTTGCTCCATGCAATCCTCACAACGCCATAGTGTCTTTGACTTCATGTCTACTGGCACATCGAGGCAGTCAATATGAAACTTTTTATCGCAGTCGCCACAGCATATCAAACAAGGTGACACATCATTCTTGCCTGCAAGCAGTTACAAACATGAAGAATATTGACTTATGTTATCTACAATTCATTGAATACTTACCACATACAGCACATGAATGGCAATCTTCGCAATGCCAAAAATTACCCAATTTTGTAACTAAGAAAGTCAATTCGGGTCCATCTGAGGCACATGTTAGATGCACAGTATTATTGCAGTCAGTACAACCACTCAACTTCTCGAATACTCCTTCCTTGTTCTTCTGACTTGTACCCAAGCATTCCATGCAAATTTGAAGGCCCAATGGTGAAACTGTTGCAATTTTGGCTGATGGCGAAGACTAAAACCATACATGTAATTAGTATTAGCATTGAAAATGCGCAATGTCCACAATATAAATAAGCAAGGCACATGAATAGCATTGAAATACATAATGAATTTGGATGTACAAACCTGAGGAGCACCTAAGGGTCATGTATTTCACGTTATCGTGGTCATGGCTGAGCCGGACGAGTGCAATAATTGACTGTATTGACGATGATCAAAATTAATGCTCATTTCGAATGATTTCAATGAAGAAAAATGAATCGAATGCATGGTCATAGCCGTGACCGATCATGATATTCTTCCTTGCATGCATTTACATATATCAAGTGCACCACATGCAACAAGCGGGCCGAAAGCCCCGCGCGAATGCAGTCATGACAGGTGTTCGTTCAATTAATCAAACCGAGCAACATAACAACCCCAAAATTGAAACCGCGGATGGACGGACGGTGCAGCCGGTACTTACTTGAGGATCAAGCAACTGTGAAAAGAACCCAGCCATATCCACGGGCCGCTTAACTCTTAAATCTGCATGCACACCAACAGCGACTTTCTTTCTTATCATTTCACTCACCATGTCCAGAGAGTCCGCGCTGGAGTTGGACTTCTTCTGAGTCTTTCGACTGTTGGGACTTAGATAATTGTAGTTATACTTAAAGAATTTTCCATCTTGGACCACGCATTTGCGCGAAACGGCGCGCTTCACGCCGTGCCGCAAAAGATTCCGCAATTCGGTATCGTCACCTTCGATAGTATACGATTGTCGCACATACTTTTCGATGCTCTTCAGCGAAGAGCCCTCGCGTTCACCTAGCTCTCGCACTGCCTTCGTAACCACTTTACTAAGGTCCGAGTTCTTATCGATGTGCAACGGCCGCGGCGGCAACCCGTCGGGGTCCTTGTAACTACTCTGGCCCTTATTGAACACCTTCAGCACGTCGCCCTGCCTGACGGCAACCTCCAGCTTCTCGGCGACTACGTCCTCGTGGTAGTTGTTGTGTTGTCGGATGGCATGACAAATGCGTTCGACGCTCGGCCGCTGCTTCTGCGAGCGGATCTTGCGGATCGCATCCAATATCCATCGCGACCACACGGTCTGCGGGACATCCGGATCGCTCATTGTCTCTGAAAGGGAGTACGTGGTACTCGCGTAGGTTGCGTTTCGCGACGGTCGCGTCGATGTGCGAACGTTCGTTAGCGTGCGCTAATGCTGGCGGCAACAGCTAGCCGTCGGTAGCCATCTTGGGCGAGGGACATTGCAGATCACAGCGAACACGGCGGTTCGCCTAAAATACATCGTCCGCACGTTTCCCGACACTCAACCAGCATGAAACGCAAGCGATGCTTCGCCGCACAAAGCACGCATTGCGTTGTGCACGCCAATTCACGCTCGCGATGGGCACAGACGCCGTCAATGTCCGCCTCCTGTTCGCTATCCGGCGGCTGGCGATCGCACCAATTCGAAGAGCGTTCGAAATGCCGTCGACCGCTGCCGCTCAGTCACAACACATTTGGATGAGGATCACACAACTTGCGACGCGTTCGCACCACTTGGATTTTCACGTTCACTCCTAGGAAACGCACGTTAATTGTGTGACATCGTGTTTATAACAAAAGACGATTACGCTCGCAGCGCAGTGTGTCGTTGCGCGCGCGTTTGTGTGTGTGTGTTGCTATTTGCTATATTTTATTGTGACAAAATGGCTATATTGGTACGCTGAAAGCGCGCGCGCGCGATTGAGGTAATTCATGCGTTGTCTTTCTCTTCAGCGTTGAGTTAAATGGGAGCGTGGCGGCCAAAGAGAGCGGTTAATGCTTGACATCTGGCTCGTCAGTTGCAATCCCTTCCACCATGCATCCGCTGTCAAAGATGTTCAGTTGGACGTCTTGCTTGCTTGCAACGTTGCCATGTCTGTTCATGACGGTAAAAAACAAATGAAACAAAAAAAAACATGGAAAGCAAAATGTTGTGTTTATAATTTATGTAAATAAATTCCAACTATTTTGCTAAATTAATTGTTGTATTTATTAAAATAAAATTGCGTAAGTATCTTTCAAGTTAGATATAATACATTGATGACTTGACTAAAATGGAATTCTTGCAAAATATGATGAAATTTAAACTAAAATTTACTCTGAAATGGAACATTACAAGGTTATTGTGTATCAAATATAGGAAGACATAAATAATATATTAAGTTTTATTATAAAATTGCTTTTTATTGAAGTAATAAGATTAGATTATTTTAGTCGAAGCTATAGATTAGCATATTTGTTTTAATTAATATAAAAGAGGAATTACAACGGCATCATTCGAAATAAACAAAATTATTTAAGAGACAATAATAAATATAACTATAACTCATCAGGACATAATTTAACCACAATTTGGTATTTCGATCATACGCAAATATTGCTGAACTTAAAAACTATCATCAATTAATTCGGTCTGCGTCTAATCAATACCCCATAATTTCGTCAAATGAGACTCTGAATGCTTAATTCCGTTTACAATCAATCAATTAATAAGATACAACCAGTTGTTGTAAAAATAACTGTCGCCCAATACATAATTTACGTAGTAAATTGCCTGCCTTAATTATCTCGTGTCAATATCTAAACTAACTTAAACTAAAGAAAATACACAAAAAATCGCGATCCACATCATCATAATGAACGACGATACTTAATCGATTTCTTAATAAGGAGCATATCTTCGGGTAGGAGAAGGTCCTCGCATTCCAGGTCTAAAACAGAATGAAAACAACAATAACATTAATAATCATCGCCGTGACTTGTGATATAATTACGATATATACCTTCTGTCATCAAAAGAGTCCCTGCTGAAGTCTTCGTACATTCGACTCATTCTCGAGCCTTGCATGCCACTAGGAGGCGGTGAACGCCTACTGAACATGCCATAATCGCCTCCTCTCGCGAATCCAGAATCTCTCATACCACCAGTCATACCTGAGGGCGGTCCTCGCAGACCTATCGATGGCATGGGTGGAAGTGGTTCGCGTCGCGGTGGCAGCGGTGGTGGCATGAAGTCACCGCGACCTCCACGCATTGCCATATCGCCACGCGGAGGCATGCCCGAATAGCGGCGCTCGTACAAATCCCTGGAGTCATCGAAACGCCGGTCATAGTAGCTGTCGTATCCATCCTAGATTGACAAACAGAAATTAGTGGTCGTCTGCATTGCCGGACGAAAGCAGTGGTGGGATAGAGGATTGAGCTTCGGTGGTATCGAATCACCTGATTATGAACTGACTATGGAATAATGACTGCGTATACTTAGGTATCCGTTTCGGGGTCCACGATTGCCGAACGGCAGAGGAATCGGACGGACGGGCGGCCGACTACAGCAGGATGGAAGGAGCAAGGAAAAACTTCGGTGAGATGCAACAAAGTCGAGAATAGAGTAATAATAGTAAACATTAAATAGAAAGTATGTGAGTCATCGCGTACCCCAAATCGACCCATCATCCGGTCGCGCAGGAAGGGTGGGGGCGGTGGTGGCGGGTAGGGGTCGCGCCCGAACATGCGGTCGCGGAAGCGGTCCGGGCCCATGCCTTTGGGGCATTCTTTCGACCAGTGACCACCACGTCCGCACCGATAACATTGTTCCGGATCGCCCATTCCGGGTCTCTGCCGAACACGACTCGTCGATACTTGGACCTTCATTGGCTGCCCGTCGACCAGCGTGCCGTTGAGTTCTTTTATCGCCTCGTTCACGTCACCGGTCGATTCGAGATGCACGAACCCGTAGTTGCGAACGATGTCGCACTCCACCACGTTGCCGAACTTTTTGAATAGCTCGCGAATTTGCGGCGCTTTGGTGTTGTCCGTGAGGTTGCCGACGAATATCTTTGTGGTCGGCGTCAACGGTTGCTTGCGGCTCTTGGCGGCCTCGCATTTCATGGGCTGCCCGTTGAGCATGTAGCCGTTCAAATTTTGTATCGCTTCGCGACCCTCCGTCTCGTTCTCCATGTGGACGAAACCGTAATTCTTGACGACATCGCATTCCACCACCTTCCCGTATTTCTCGAACAGTGGCTTGATATCCGTGATTGCTGTTTTCTCCGTCAGGTTCCCGACAAAGATTTTGAACGTGCCCGGCGTACTAAAACCCGGCATGGCGTCGCCTGAAACTCCCATTGATCATATATTTGCTTGCTTTTCTGCTGCTGCAGCATCTCATTCGCTCAACAATACTACGACACGGCCGACATCATTTCGTCTATATTGAATTTCTTTTCGGTCATTTTGTACCGATCAGTTTACTACTACGCCGTACACCATCATACATACTCACTCATGCGCTCACACTAATCATAACATTTATTTACTCCTATTACGCTCGTTAGTACAGTCATACACAATATTACGTAACATTTAACAAATAAAAGAAACGAACGCATGCATTATTCGAGTCGACATGATATTTCATTAGATTACAATGTCCAAACAAAAGTATCGATTTTTCTATGACGCCGACTACAAGCAAAATGGATGCACTACGAAGCACAAAACCAAAGATGGCGGCGCCATCGTTCAGTATTACATTCATCTACACACGCAGGCGTGAGATAAACTTATCAATCAGTACAAAATGCTGTACCGAAGATCATTTTATCGAGCTCTCCGCTTGAACAACACACCATTGCCAGATGACACAAAACATCATCGAAATGATTGTTAACCGGAGCGGCATTTTCTATTACTCAAAATCATAAATTCAGCGAAGACGCCGCGTGACTAATTTAAAATCAAGTCATTTTTGAGAAATCAAATCAATTACGACTGCACGAAGGAAGTGAAGAGCGAATTAAATGTGGTACTTACCGTTTTTTCCGTTTTCACTAATGGTGACTGATTTTAGTTAACTAGTTGGGGAAAAGATATGAGCTAGATGCTAGCTCGGTGAGTTTTGAGATATATTGGGTAACTACGTATATACCCAAAGATAGGAAACGCAGTGTGCGAATTCTTTTAAATGGCCGGTCTTTTTAACTATAGCATTGAATTGCAATAATGCCGAGAATTTAGTACAGATGCCCGTTGCGACCTGAATATGAGAAGACCACACTTACAACTAAAGTAGACAATGGCGTGGCTTGTTCGGCATGAAGCTCGGTGGGCCTGTAGCGCTTGCGCTTCAAGCAGGCAACAGTGCATAATATCCGTTTCTACCAACCTCAGCGTACTTAACAAGAAAGTCCCAATGATGCGCACTATACACTAAATCTAAATCAGGGATGGGCAAACGTTGGAATAAAATACATTTTTTATGAATTTTAATTACAATTATTATTTATTTAACACTAATTGAATAATGAATTTAGCAGAAGAATTGTAAATAAATGTTTTCTTCATACTTCTGTAGTCTTGGGATGTTCACTGCTAAAAATCTAGAGCTCTCATAATTTCTTTCGAAACATGTTACTTACACAAATTAAATATTTTCAGGGTTCAAGGGGATTATTACTTGCAAGAAAATATTTGTATGTGATATCAAAGAATTGCAATTTTATGAAAAAGGATTGTAATATTTCACATAGAAGCAAGGGTTCTGTTCCACAAAACTGTTTTATAATATAAATACTTTAATATGGTCAAAAAGGATGAGAATAAACTAGTTTCTTTAAATATATATATTTATTATACAATTTTCACATTAAAGTATTGTAAATCGTTTGTATGTATGTGCTGCAGATCTTATTTATTTATGTAAACATACTATATTTACACGATTATTAAATAAAAACTCAAATAAATCCAACTTGAATGCACGACTATTGCCATGAGTCCCAAAATGTTCGATGAACTTAAAATACAAAGTTTACAAACTTCGCATTGACAAGAGCGAATGAACGGTGCTTCAGTATAACCAGTGGATATTCAAACAAGAGAACAAACAAAACTAATCGAAATCAAACTTAAATCGTCTACGTCGACTCCAGTTAATGCACAATGCTGAGTATTATCAGTTCACATCTTGACACACATGCCCGAATTGTCTCAGGTCCATGTAGGTTCCGTTAAGATGATGGCACGATTAGAAAACATAAATACTGACGATTAGTCGCGCATGGCACATAAAATAATACATAAAATAATAATAGGCTTATTTACACGAATCGTTAAGAAATTAGAATATAATTACTAAACATTACTATGTACACGTTATGCCATAACATCTATAACTTAAAGTTAGTTAGTACAAGTTTCTACACTTGATTTAACAATATTGTACTCCTTTGAATAAACGATACATTTCGAGAGTTAAAGCTACGGGACCGGACGCCTCCACATGAACCACACAGTACAAATTAAACAATCTTAATGGTCGTGTCGACGTCCAGTTTGCTAAGCGTCTTTTTCACGCGCAACGCAGTCAATCGCACTGCCGGATTACTATGCCAGCATTCTTGCATTATTTTGCTCATCGTTACCAGAACGTCTTCACTATCGTACCGCCTTGGAATTCGCGGTCGGTATTTGCGTTCGCACACGCATTCCTGCATCTCGTCGAAGCTGGGATCGTTACCAACGGCGTCGTAATACGGCAGCTGATACGGATCCACTTCGGCGATCTTGTCGCCCGTAATGCACCTCCTCGACATCTCCCACAGCACCAGACCGAACGAATACATGTCGGCGATCTTGTGCGCATCGAAGTTGGTGATTTGGATAGACCGGTCAAGGATTTCCGGAGCCATGTAACGCTTCGTGCCGGAACGCTCCGTCGGCGACACGTCTATCTCGTTGATGTCGCTGAGGTATTTCACTGCAAGACCAAAATCAGCGATGCAGCACTCGCCGTTGCGCTTGACCAAAATGTTCTTGCTCTTGATGTCTCTATGGGCGATGGCAGGCTTGCCCCGAGTGCCATAAATCTCGGTGTGCAAGTGCGACAAACCGGAGGCGATGCTCGCAGCCATATTGAGTAAGCTATGGGGATTTAGGACATTGGTCTGCAAGTAATCGTGCAACGAGCCGTTCTCGTGATAATCGGTGATAAGCAACATTTGCGTCCATGATCCCGTGCCCTTGATGTCAGCTGCAATGAAGCCGAGGATGTTCTCGTGGCGCATTAGCACGGTCTGATAGATTTCAGTCTCTCGGAACCAGGACATCTCTTCGGTGGTGAAGAACACCTTGACGGCGACTTTCTCGCCACGCCATTTGGCTAACCACACCTCGCCGTAGCGACCCTTGCCAACGCTCTGCACCATTTGGATTTGTTTGCTGATGGTGCGTTGGACTAGAATCGGGAGGCCAGAACCAGAGCCGGAACTTTGTTCACGATTTGCTAAGGTGCCCGTCACGTCGAGCGGCATCTTGTCCGGACATTTCTTCTCATAGTAGGAGTGCTTCGAGCGATTCTCTTGTTTTCGTATTCGGAGGTAATAGAAGGCGACAATTATGAGGAAGATTGTGAGGAATACGGTTATTGATGTGAGCAGCACTATAAGCGGAATTGCTTCACTATCGGAGAGCATCGACGGTGCCGGCGTTGTGGTGCGAGGCTCGTAATGTGGTCGCAACTGTTGATTGCAGAAATCCAAGTTGTCGCAGCATTCTATCGATTTGCCACGAAGATGAGGTACTAGGTTTCCTTTGCACTAAAAAGAAAAGTAAACTCTCAGTAAAATATGCTAAGGCGCTCACGCTTGTAATAATTTAACAATTGTTTACCTGCATGAATCCGCCTTCATCAGGCGGCAAACATCCATATGTTACTTCCTCGTCGTAGGTGTTCGTGTCTGAGTCGTAAACCTCTTCGATGGCGGCGAAACAACTACCGCCTTGTTTAACTTCGCACGTGCCGTTTATTAGGCCATGTGGACAATGGCCCTCGCAGTAGCATCTTCTCACTGTAACAATAAATATCAAGATATTTAATATACACATAAGAATCGTATGTATTATGTATTTCTAACTGTATAAAATAGATACGTTTATTTTAATTATACACGTACTGGAAGACAACGCAAGCAAAATGTGATACCCAGCAGCGAACATCCAAAGAAATAATAATATTTAGTCAATGATGAACATCTTTTGTCTATAGATGCGTGTCTACTAAGTTTCTGATTTTCTTTATGATAATTGTGGTATTTGTTTAATGTTGTAGGCGGGTAAACCAGCAAGACGACCAAATTCATATGTCGCTTTTTCTTTCCAGTCACATAAGCTAGATAGCTATGCAAATTAGTGTTGTTAACTAGGTTTGGTCAGTTAACCAGTTAACAATTAAAATTTTAAAAAATGAAAACCGACATTAACTTAAAGTGTAACTTATGCAAATTACCTCAAATTCTTCTCGTGTATGAGATTATAGATAAAACCATCATTCAAATCAGAGTCATAATACGATTCTATTTTCTTCAAAAATTCTTGGATTCCGTCTGGCATGCTCGCCATCAAGCGGCAAGTTGCTCGTATTGACAATTGAATGGCGCTTTCAAGGACTCATGTGGGCGTTCTAGGATTGGCAGATCAATGATTGACCAACCATTGTAAATATGTAAGTACACTAAATAAAGAATGTTGGTATATGCATACACAAAGAAGCATATATGTTATATATACTTGGCTTACATAGCATATTATATACATGGTCAGACATTGATCTCCACTAATTGAAGAAAACTATCTATCAGCATGCCATTTTATTTTACGATTTTAATTACTTAACCCACCCTGGTATCAATATTGTAATAGAAAACGTCGAAATGTCAGACCTAACTGAAGAAACTTTGTAACAAAGAAGAAACAAGTTTTAATTAGTACCCCGCAGGTCCGTAACAATAAATAACAAAGTTGGTTCTTAAATAAATCAACAAAAAAAAAGAAAAGATTTAAGGATCTTGGCGAAGATCAGCCAGGAAGACACGACTGGACAAAGTACCGCGTGAAGAGACAAATTTATAAACGAGAATGTCTCCCAAAACTAATGAAACGCTGGGTACCTCGCGAAAGGAAAAGGAGAGGACACCCAGAACAACATGGATAGACGGCATCCACAGATATATGTCCCATCGTAACGTCGCACATGGTGACTGGAACAACAGGAAGGACAAGAGAGCAGAAGGCGTATAACACTATAGCTTGGATGATTTTGATGAAATTTGGACTTCCATCCCCTCCCATCCTATTAATTTCTAATTTCTTTTAACCTAAACCATTGTAGTTACGGTCCTGGTATCACGGTATGTTCTATTCTCTACTTAGATTGCATATGTTAGCAAGCAATTGTTAAATGAGTCTGGGGATATTAGCAATCGACAGCATATTCAGCGATCTATGGACAGCAGCAAATTGTGAAAGCACGTGTCCCGGGAGTCGAAGTAACTGATCTCGCCTATAAGATATTGAAAATGTTACATATTGGTTCGACGTTTGCCGATATGTACATATGCACATTTAGATTGCAATTCAGCGAATTTATATTGCAGGCAGAGCAGCACGTGCTCGATATGACGCGAATCAGCGCGTTACACATGAGCGATTCTGCGCTTTTTTGTTTGTTTATTTATTTGTTTCAAATTTTGCATTCCTACTGCCTGCGATTAACGAGTCTATATAATCCAGTGTCAAACTATTATCCATCGTCAGTCACTGATACGAATTATATATATATATATATATATATATATATATTATAACATATTAATTGCCTGATATAAATATATTTGATGGCAATTTGTTATATGATCCTTTAACTAGTGGGTGTATCATTTAATATACGTATTATTTGATAATGACGAAGAATGTTTTGTGTAAATTGACAATAAATCGACTGATAATTGCTAAAAATAAAAAAGATAGGTAGTATTGTATAAACAACCGCAGTCGTTGAGATTTCAGCGATTTTGAATCGTTTTATTAACAAATAAGCTCGATATTCTTCAGATGTCATCTGTCTTGCACGAGCTCGTCCGTTTTCATCAACCCTATCAAAGCCATGTGTTTCTACTATTAGTTACGTATAAGTGCTAATATAATATGTAAATGTGCAAAGTCTAATTCGTGGTGCTCGCTGAGATCTACCCCTTGGAACCAAACTCGTGACTTTATCTGGTTTTGTTTCGAAGCTACGATGCTTTTCACTTCGAAAAAAGTTCAATTTTCATCAATTTCAG
>JARJDU010041349.1:0-10016 GCA_030264695.1 Lissagria laeviuscula
TCTGGAATTATACACAGTGACAGAACAAACCGAAGAGTGAACAAATTCGAGGAGCACAATAGGACCCCAAAGACCGCAGTGCAGGGACGTAAATCGAACCACCTCAGTAAAAAAAAAAAAAAATTCTACTAAATTTGTAACTTTGTCCGTTGCTTTACTTAATATATCATTTCATTTGTAACGTAAAATCTTTAAATTATTTAATTCCTTGAGGCAATTTTTTACGTAGCCAAGAAATCGGGCTCGTAACTAAATTGCATTAATTTTGCAATCAAATCGCGCTCACCGCGTCAACAAGAATTAAAATATTAATATCAATATAAATGTTATACAAGGACCCTCACTTTTTATATTTGTTTTTTGTAATATATTTCATTTGACCAAAAATAATTTGCAAAACATTTAAACTTTATGAAGCGCATAATTAAAAGTTGAAGCGAAAAATAAAAGCGAAGCAGGGCGGTTGAGAATTAAAATCGAGTAGAAGGAGCAAATGAAAATGTGAGCGCGCGCGCGTGTGTGTCTGCGAGGAAGAAAGTTCGGGTTTTCACATGCAGTCGTCAATAGATTTTGTCACTTCAACGAGCAAACATTTAACTTTTCGCGTTTGCATCGCGCTCGTATCAAGTTTTTCGGACGCAAATACTCGAAACTTTTAATGGGAAAACGCGAAGCAGTCGCGTTACATTGTGTCAAATATTGCGAAATAAAAGTAAAGATTGAACAAGAAGTGTCGCCGTAGAAGCGTTCCGGTTCTTTGCGCGTCGTTTACCGGAATTTCTTAATTTAAAATAACGACCACTTTTTGTTTGCATAGATTAATACAAATAGAATGAAGATTATCCTCAAAGTTGTGAAATTCTCCGTTTAATTTAATTCCAAAAAAATTTGCAAAACAATAAAGAAATCAATGCTCGGATTATATCAAATGCGATCAATTTGCATATTAATTAGTTGTTCGTATATATTAAGTAAAACGATTTAATTAAATCCGTGCTTGCATGCGTGGAGCACTTGTAAATCACGACTGTATTTGAGTTTTATCGACTATTCCAATACGTAATTGAATGAATCTGGGTGAACAACACCTGATATCGATATTATATTTAAATTCAGCATATTCTCGCTTGTATAGCTACGTTCGTGTGTAGGTGAGCAAATTTCGGTTTTAATTGGCGTCGAGCGCATTGCGATAATGCACTGCGATCAATGTTAATATCCTTAAATAACGGCACTAATTAGCGGATATTTATTCGTAATGCCGTAACGTTTTGACATGTCGACGAGCATACAGCGTAATATCAACAATAGTTATCAAAACCATTGTACATACACAAATTTTTTATTTATTTTGACCATTGGCCAACCAAGTCATTATCAGTAGTTGAGAAAAAGTAAGATTACCTATGATTGCTATGCTAGCAATTATCACTGATATATATATTTTTTTATGGGTGGTAATGAGTAGCATTACGAATGCGTACGCTACCGTGCGTTATAGACGAAAAATACACGACCGTACATTTTACGTGCATTTAACATGCACCCATTTGAGTGGGGGTAGGTAAAACGTATTACGGCGCCTCGCGCTCATGGAATTACTGCACTCGCCGCAGCGCTGCTTGAGCGCATTAATACTTACACAGTCTCTTACCACTCTCGTTACGTAAACTACCTATTATGCACGCATGCAATGCTATACTTTATTCACGTTTCGAATGCACATATGTAATCTGCGCAACAAACACACCTACTTAATAAGCATTACACATCGTTTTCGTCTGTAGTGAATTAATATATAAACTAACCAGTTGAAGCATAATTACTTTATGAGACAACTGTAAATAAAGCATGATTTACACTCCTCAGCATGTATCTACACTTTATAACTAAATCAGATTCAGGAAATCGTGTGTGTACTTGCCTCAATACAAATTTTTAGGATTTACTTGCTTATTCCAGACGAAGTTAGCAAACAATCATTCTTTTATGCTCATTGATACCAATACATGCAGGTGTGCAACTTTTCTCATCTCGGAATCATTTTGGTATCGCATCTCTATGCCTGGCTCAACAATATTGTGTCACCCGGTCGATAGATACAGCTGCTTGCATTTGCGTCGTTGCATACGAGCAGGGCCGTCCTTATGTGCAGGTCATGGGCAAGAGGTAAGTATGGTGTTCTTCTTCGTCCTTCCTTAATCCTTTTTTGCCAATTCCTCAAATGTGCCGGTTCATAGTGACGGTTTAAGGCAAAGATGGTATTTTGTGCTTCCCCCCCCCCTTCCCCCAAATGAATGTCATAGATACAGTTGCTTGCATTTGCGTCGTTGCATACGAGCAGGGCCGTCCTTATGTGCAGGTCATGGGCAAGAGGTAAGTATAGTGTTCTTCTTCGTCCTTCCTTAATCCTTTTTTGCCAATTCCTCAAATGTGCCGGATCACAGTGACAGTTTAAGGCAAAGATGGTATTTAGATTCCCCCTCTTTTTTTTCCTCCAAATAAATGTAATACAGTACACAACACACCTTAGCAGCGAAATTCTCTCAGCATTTCTCCTAGTGGCGGAACTATAAACTTGTGGCCCACTCGCAAAAAAATTATAGGGCTCTTCGCATCAGACGATATCAGACATCAGACAAAAAATCATTTCAATTTGATGTCAGCTCTTTCCCCTCCCGCCTTGCGAGGTTGTGCTCTCCACAAACTGTTTCGTTTCTGTTTGTTTTCATTTTTTGTTCTATGAACTGTTCTATGAGGAGAATAAAGGATCTTATCGCCTTCGGTCAGTTCATAGTTAGATTGGTTACAATTAATATTTAGTTCAAATTTTCAGGGTTTCCCTCCTCTTGAGTTTATTGCGGGTTCTGGGGTCATTACAGTTACGCCACTGCCACCACTTCAGAGGCGATTTTAGATGGGGGCAAAGAAGGCGTACCTCTCGGGTGCTACTTAGTTTTGAAGGTGTGGACTGCGTTGAGGTACGGAGAGAATTACACCACGCGTCTGAACTGTGTAGTGTAATATTTTTGGAGGGGCGGGTGCTGACAAAAATTTTGCCGCAGCAAGTACCAACTTGTCTTAGCTACTCCTGTCTCTACCCGCAGAAATGAATTCATTAAGGTAAAACTATTGTAGTTTCTAACCCACACAGATCATAATGCGCCTACAAGCCCGCTAGGCACTCCGCGGTGCAAGCACCGCCCCATATCAAACCGCCTCTGCCGTTGCATTATAAATATTCAATTCAATTTGATATTGGTCTTTATAGTGTCCCAGCAATTCCAAATAATTCATTTGCGCATGTGCAAATAATCTAACACAGTGTTGCCAATAATAATGACTTTCCATGTAAACTGTAGATGGCGTGTAAGTATAGCTTAAAACGAATGTTTTTTTGTGTTTTCTCCAAGCTTTTAGTGGATCTCATAAGCATCAACATTTAGCTAGCAGGCTAATGAAGCCATAAATAAAAACTCTCAAAGCGAGTCGATGCACAATGTTAATCAAATGCTTTCATAAATTATTTTCACGTGGAAAAGTTCCCTATAACCTCTCATTTCTTTTTCCTTACTTCCGATTATTGAAATATACATAGTGATTAGAATGCTTACAAAACGACCTAATTTTTTCATATTTCTATGTAAACGAGTAAAGTTTAAAAATCGCTGGCAAAGTCTACCAACTGTTTGTTACGAAAATCATAAAAGTAACCAGATTTGGTCACTAAATCGGATTTTTTGTTTATTGAAACGCACTGTATATGTGACATAAGAAAATTAAAATTCTCTCGGGCGAACAACACTTTAACACTTTCCTACGTGAAGAGGTGCCGCGTCGATCCTTGCCGAATGGAAATGAGAATCGTCCTAATAGCCTGAGACAATGGCGAGCGGCAACGCTTGATTTAACAAAATATATAACTAGGGCGCTAATGTATTCACAGGCGATTACCCAACGCCATCATCGCACTATGTCATTATTTTGAAGTGAGGTGAATATACAGGATAATCCACTTGGCATAATTAAGTTGGTAACTCATAAAGATATCAACAAAACTTATCTATTGAATATTTTACTGTATTACAGCATATAAAAACTTTATTTAGTTATGACAGGGTAGGGCTAAAAATAATTTATTTATATCAAAAATTTCTCAAAGAAATCCATAAAAATTAAACTTTTTGTTATTTAAGTATTGAGCCAATTAGACTAAAATACAAAGAAACCCAAACAAACCTCAAATGATCTTTAAGATTATATACACAGCAAAGTAAAGTCGTGGTTTCGTGCTGTGTTATTGTTATCTCGCCGCCCGACAAGGCGAGGGCAGTCGCCATCTTGAGAAAGTTACGAGAGTGCAGGATAAAAGTTTGACGGCGCGTAGGGGAGGCAAGGCGAGCGAAGTTCAGGTGTTCCATCAATTTCCACAACAGCAATACATTACTGCGCTTATCGTGAGTTATATCAACATTCACACAAGTTTCTTCCCGTGATTCCGGCCATTGTACGTGCGCTTAGTTATTTATGTTTCCAGCGTAGTTATTGAATGGACAGAATTAAAACCGCCAGCGACGAAGAACTTCGTTCGCTTCTTTTCTTTTCGTGGCCTTTGTGGCTTTCAAGAGTTTTATCTGTTTCATGTTTTCTAAGAACAAAGAAACAGTTTGGAAGAAATGCAATAGTAGAATGGAAATAAGATTAGCCAAAGATGATTCTACTAGTGGGAGGTTAGCAATGTGAGTTGTCTCTTGTGTATATTAGGTTGCATATATTTGGCAATATAGAAAAAGTAATAACACAGATTTACTATATTACTAGAAGTAACTATACTTAACTTTACCATTAGAATTAACTATACTAGTGCCGACTTTCTATACCTGTTTGCATAAAATTTGAATATCAGCATGTTGCTAAGATCGGTAACTGAAAGAGTATATAGACGTGGGATCAAACAGCGCTTAACCGCACCATCGTCCCACCTAAGTACTGTAATCCTGTACGGTGGCGCAATCTGGTGTCTGTTTTGGCATACTTGACGTTTGTTCTTAGCGCTGCTTTTTTCCCATTTGTAATTGCTACAGTTGACTTGCGAATTAACGCTCAACGTTCCTGATCACCATGGTAAGACGGCGGTATAGAAAGAGATCATATTCGGCAAGAAAAGAATAGCTGAAGACGCCGGCAGTTTGCTGAACAGCAAATTAAACATATCCAACACAGTAGAAGGCTTAGAACTAAGTCGGCGATCTAGTACCTATTCCATGTTTGACATAAAAGAAAAACAAGTTTGCATAGAAATAAACAATGGTTATGTAGTTTCACGGCTAATTAGTAATGGCGGCCTTGTTAGCCTTTTGCTTAATATTCATTGATCTATTTAAAACAAGGGTATTCAACCTGGTTCCGCCTACTAGTGGGCGGTATGGATATTTTGGTGAGCGGTAAAGGTTTTGTCTAATGTTAGCTACTTTCGGCATTTATTTTCAAAGAATTTTCAAGATTAAAGTGGAGCAATCAATGCTAACACAAACATAACTGTCCGTTTGGTTAACCAAAACCGTTTGAAGAAAGAATCTTCCGCATAATCATAAAAATAGTTCGGATGTGTATACATTTGCCGAAGAAATCCTACGGCAGGTATTTCCAGAACTTCCTCAATGACTTCACACGCCACTTCTATCATAAAGGCACAAAATGCACAAAGTCAACAATAACATAGTGGTTTTCAAAATTGCGACAGAGACAACATGATTTATTTGAGGTTATGGCGCTTAAATTTAAGGAAGGCTTTGCGTGATAAGTGACGCTTAGCGCTTGATAGATTTAGGGGACGCTTAATTTTGAGTGTAAACGGTGACGGTTTGGGCATCATAAACTATAGCTACAAATCAATTTCAAATCTAAATCCTACCAATTCAATACCACAAGATGCGTAGTGCAGATTAATAAATAGTTGCATCTCATGTTGAACAGGAACCGGAACGATATGTGCCAGCCTCAGATCGATGCACACATGTTCTCGATTCCCGTCTTTGCGGGCACAGCGCGACGCCTGAATCAAATAAGACTAATTGGTTTATTAGTGCTAATGCATGTAGCAAGAAGATGTGGCAATCATGACTGCACAAGCAGCTCGTCCTGCGATTGAACAATCTGCATGTCGCATGCCTTCGTCGGATGTAGTTGTTGCAATTGTCATTGTCACTTCCGCATGGATAGCACAAAAGCGCACATAACATTCTCATTTGAACTGTGAATTCCCATGTTCACTCTGAATGCGAGATCCATCTTCTTCGCACTGTCAATTTGCAAATAGCAAGACCCCGCATGAAACTAATAAAAACGTACCGGCCATTTTATTTGCTTTCGTTTGTGTTTTTTCGGTGATTACCAACTGTATGCAACCATGTTAGCATTGGCAACCATTACAAAGCCCGGAAAGGTATCTTCAAAGGTATCTCCAATGTTTGCAGAACACTCCATCACTCCTCCGGCTGGCGCAGTTTGTTTACTCAAGCAAACACATAAACCTAATGTGTGTCTACGCAGTAGAGTCCTGGACACGATAGGGGATGAAAGTGGTAACATTTAAACACGGAAATCAAACATCTAATACTATTTAAAGTGTATATGTATCTCTCCCTTACTTTGCTTGATGTCAGTTTGATGTCATTTCTCTTACATTGACATTTTTACTATTCTTATCTTTCCAGATGGTTCTGGCAAGTTCTTGTGACAAATTCGAGTGGAAAGTGAAAAGCTGATGGCGAGAATAAACGAACGGACAGGAAAGTTGGCAGAATTTCTACTTCATCTGCGATGATTTGTCCAACTCTAATACAGCTACCGAGAGTACTGGGACTATCTGGCTGCGAGGATCAAGGCGGCGTACAAGCCGAAAGCATTCCGTAGAAAGATAAAGAAAGTTACTGTAACTGGTTTTCTCGTGGAATGCTCTCTTCTCTTCTTGCGCAAGCGAGGATTCTCTCTTATTGGGATCTATGAGTATGGATGCTGGAGAGGTGTTCTCGGGAATAAGACTTTGTGCTGGAGGCAGCGTGGCCCGGCGAGATGCAATCGATGCCGATGCAAATAGAGATGTGTGCTTCGAGTGGCGATAGATACAGCAAGCATATCATCAAAGTTTTTTTGCAATATGGTGGATTTTTACCGAAGCGGTACCTTTTTATTTTATTGCAATTGCTTTTTGTTTGGGCAAAGAAGCAGTTTCTGCAATTCAATTAATTTAATCATTTGTTTCAGTGAGCGTAATGAGATTAAAACTTCAAGACGAAGTGTAAGCAAACTTTGTTGATAAGTTTGTAGTTTCTTATTATTTTAGTTGCTGATACTAGGTACAACAAGATGAGGAAAAAATTGTGAAGCGGCGTCGTCCTATTTGGCATTCAACGCTGTCGAATAACAATTGGCGTCGCATTGGCCTGCGACACGACGCTAAATTTCCCATTGTACAGCTGCTCGAATTTATAAAGTTTCGCTACGTTCGCACAATCGTCTTCATTTTTCTTTCGCGTCCTAAAGAAATGCTACTTATGTATGTATTCCTTCTCTTTCGCATTGTGCTTCGTGTCAAATCAAATGCTTCAATGGCTTTATTGGGGAAACATGTTCGAGTTGTCAAACGATTGCGGAATATCTAATGATCCAATAACACTTTTCTCTTTCATCTAAGGAATCAACGTTCGATATTGATCAGTTTCCAGAATTATTTCAACCATTTGATATTGATGTGAGTATAGAGGAATATATGTACGTTGTAAATAGGAACCTGAAACAATGCCGCTGTTCGATAATTAAATATTAATTTCACATGACAGCAAAACAAGCGCTTACATCGCCTGTTAAATGATTCATACGCGCGTCTGCTCTTATTACCACACACAATCATTTCATATTTCATCAATTGATTTCTATTTAATGTTTCGACCGAGCATGTGATCAATCATATTTCCAGCATGTGCCATGCGCCTTTCGGACACACTTCAACATACCGCTGTTCATTAGTATGCGCAGTGCTCGTTCTGCGCATGTTGCGTCCTCTTATCGAAAATTAGATATATGATGCATAAAAATATTCATAGTGGGAACATGCCTATATAAATATATGCAACAATATCCAGAAACGCATGTATTCGTCAAAATGTTGGCGTATGTCATCGCATTCGGATTCTACATAGCATCGCATGCACATTATATTATTTTAATGGAAAACTGAAAATCATTACGTACCTATTACATATTCCGACATCGTCGTATCGTAACGATTCATCGCCGATTGCATTCGTTACAAGCTATTATTACCATAACATGCGCCTAAAATACGAATAATTTTATTTTCGTGGCGTCATGGTACGCTTAATAACATTAGATATATCGAGAGAGATTACAGTGTGTTGTATTGTTAGAGATGTTAACTTTATAGTTAAAAGTAATGCTCACTGACATTTGCGTATAAGTAAATTGACCTTCAATATAGCTTTATTCAAATTAGTTTTGCAATATAAACATTTTTTGCGCATGCGATCGGTAGCAATTAGGTCGAAATCTCTGGAGATCGGTATCAATCATAAATCGAAAGAATTGTATGAACATAGTTCGATGAACACACTTCCATCGTTTTGTAGAAAATTTTGCGCAGGCGCAGTGTCCACATGAGACAAAACAGTCTCGAGACTCAATGGAGACAATTGGTTGCTGGTATCACAACAAATGCGATTCTAAGCCTGGGCGAGTGCGTGGGGTCTCAAAGCGCCTCTGTATCACAAACATCTTCATTCCTGCTTTCATGATTGAGTCTCCAGTCTGTGTCGGAAGAGCTGTGAGTATCTCGCGGCACAAGTTTTTTTAATTAAAATAATTTCAAAAATTTCTGCTAACGCGGAGAAAGAACCATCAGACAAGTGAGAGTGAACTAATGAAGAAGCTGAAAGATGATGCATCGACATGAGGAGCATGAATGTTCAGTGGCGTAGCGAGCCCAAGTGGAGTCTGGGACACGATGCCTAATTGGCGCTTCCTAACCGTAGGAATTTTTTTTATGAAATGGCCTCATTTCATCGGTCAGGGTCGCGCTTAGCACAGTCGGGGCACTAGAAGCCTATACTTTGCGATGATGCAAAATCAGTCAGTTATGTTAATGCCTCACGACTTGTGGCCCTAGGAGCGCGCCGTGTGGGCTTAAACCTAAAATTGTCTTTGTCATCTGTCATTATATATAAAATGACCAGGCATTAGGAAAACTGCCCTGAATCAAATTGACCGTAAAATTCGGTCAAAGTGAATCACTCCTTTTTTGGCTATTTCTACACATACGGTCTTGTCCCATCTTTGATCTTAGATATCTCAAAAGTAATTATAATTTGCTGAGCGAACTTTCAGCTAGCAATAAGGTTGCTGCATGCATTTGTAAAAATTTTTATTTGGAATTTTGTAGTAGATGTTTAAATGCAATGTAAATAGGTAACATTGATACCTAACCTATCAACATAATCTGTTATAATAATAAGCGGAACAGACCGCCATCAACTCATTTGATGAGCATGCCCAGCAGCTGCAAAATCAGGTAATGCAACGGTACTGGCTTAAGTCAAAGAACACAATCGACGCTGTTTCGACTAGTCGGCACTCAAACACTACCCTTTTGGCTCAATCATACGCGTTCGAACTATTATTATTTTAAATTTTTTTTACCAAATTCTGATTAATGATAACCCCCCTTGTCACTTTCGCTATGCCCTGTAAATGTTTATAGTCGTAGCTAGAGTTTTTAGCGTCAGGGGACAATTGAAGACTTGTTTTGACCCCCCTTCCCTGAAATCGACATTTGATCGAACAGGCTAGTCACTATTCTTACTAGCGGCGGCAAATTTTCTCCTCTGTTTTCTGCCACAGAAATTAGAAAGAAAAAAAAAAGAACGAATATTTAAACAGACAATCCATAACAAGTCATTCCTACTCCCGGCGAATTCTTCTTACACCGCACCACGCCAAAA
>JARJDU010041356.1:0-15683 GCA_030264695.1 Lissagria laeviuscula
GTTTTCCTCTTTCCTCTCACACAGGTCATTACTGTAAGAGCCAACAACAAAACTTTTGCATCACTCCAGTCTTCTTAGTTCTTGTTCATAGAAGTAGTTCCTACGAGTGGTGTTGCTACCTAATTGGAATTAATGAAGACGAGGAGAAAACGTAACTAAATCGAAATAAACCAAACTTAGGCCGATGAGATTTAGTTTTGTCCGGTAAGCTACTACAGGCAATGATACTAGATACCAAAGGCTATATGTCTCAAGCGTTTTACGTTTTACAACGAATAGTGATAAGGGTGATAATTAATGAAAATTATTTACCGAATTTTGCACCGGTCTTCCTCTTCACACGCAGGCATATTGTCCGCGATCTGATGCACTAGAAATTTGATTAGGAATTAAATAATTTATCATCAACAAAACTACAAGAAAAGTTTGACTAAGTTTCTTGAAACTAAGTTCTTTACCTGATGTATATGGCTGATAACTTCGGTGTGAGTGGCGTCTTCCAGTGTTTTCCCGTTCACTTCAATTATTTCATCGCCCACTTCCAAATTGTCTTTGTCAGCTGGTGATCCTTCAAAAATCAATAACATTTTGTTAGTGCATTAAAGAATTTGATTCATACTTTTGGATTTTGACCAGAATATATTGGCAGATTGTTATAAGTCAAAATAAAGATAGCACAGTAGTTTTCTTAGGAAGGTAATTAAATGTATAGCAAACTTTATGTAATATATACCGACAAAATGATGCTGTTGTTACTATTGTTGGATAAATTGCACTAACCGTATAATTTAATTTTCTTATCCTTGGTTTCTACAAGAATGATGACGTAGCCCCCAAGATCTACCATGGCGGCAGCGTCGGGCAACACGTGTGCGCCGTCAAATTCTGCAAACAGGAAACACAACTTTGTAATACTTTGATCTAACTAACACGATCATAGCTTCTTCTACAATGTTTAAAACATCTATAGACCAAAATCACAATAGTTGAATTGATAAATAAAAATAAATAATAACTTTATTGTTATTTTTGTACATTATTACTCATATTTTTGTCCAGGAGTAAACAAAAGCATATAGAAATTATTCGGTATAATAAGAATGAATAATTAATTAATTCATTGAAATAAAATTGTGTATGAGTAATAATACACAGCTATTTCCTTGTTTTAAATTTTCCTTTTCCACTTTGTTCGTTGTTAATCCTTGTGTTTAGACGCAACAAAAGGAAATATTCAGGAGTGCAGTTGCATGCGGATGCGGTGGGCGCGCGCCTCTGATTGCTCCGATTGTTCGCCTGGAAATTCGGTCACCGTGTCACGCCGGAGCGGCGGCAATGGGCGCATTTGCGGGCGGAGGGCGGTGTGCTTATGCATGCGCTTCCCAAGTGCACATTTACCATGCAATATAAGAATAACAGAAACCATACACTTCATTGCACTCCTGCCGAATCAACATATTTATATACAACAAATACAATCTCATTACTACTTACATGTTTGTTATGCTTTCTAACAATATTCCTGTTTACTTCCCCATGTTTATATTCGTTTGGCACAAGTCGATTAGATTGTTCACAAGTTGTTTTGCGACAGCGAGCCAATACGCAATTTATCACAATTGATGCACATCTGGCGAAGAATTGCAGATTCGTGTGCTCGACGGCGGCAGGATGCAAATGAACGACTCGCGATTACAACCGTCCCGCATTGCGCGCCTTGTCAGACGCTGCTCCACGCCGCCTCCGCGATGAACAACATGCTCCCGGATCGCGAGTCGCGTCTTCGACGTGCTGCGACGAGATGTGAGCGAGCGAGCGGCGGTGCTGCTGGCGGCGGTTGAACCGTCCTGCTATTACACCTCGCACACAATTGCGCGCAATCTACATGGTTATATAAGGGCGGCGAAAGATGTGCGTGAGATGACCGGGTGCACAGTTATGTGATCAATACAGTGGGGTGGTTTTGCTAGAGCGAGAGCGGGATGCTGTGCTCATCTGCGGCTGTTCCCCCTCTCAAAGAGGTCGGTGGCGGCGCGACGGCGGCAGCGAATTTGCCCGATCATTTTCAAACTCATTGAAACTAAGTACAACTCCACTTCATATCATGAATTATTTTAGCTTACGACAATACTTCTATTTAAAAATGAAAATAAGTACAATTGTTCATATTGTAGTCTATTAGTATGTTTCAATTGTTTATAATAATACTAGTAGTTGCATGTCTCTACAAATGCATAGATTTGCCTAATCAAATTAATTTGTTATTAAATTGTTTATATTGGCGAGGTAAAAACTGAGAAATATACCGATTAGTTAACATTTAACTGTTTGATGGCAGCACCATACGGAAGAAAGTTTTAAACTGAACAAAATTTAATAAAATAAAGTGACATTTACATATAACCTATGCATAATTTAAACAACTCATCGACCATACCTTTATTCAGTAACTAAGCAAACTGTTTGTATTTTAGACTGGTATTTTGTTATTGTAACAATTTTATTGTTATGATTTTATTATGTAGCAACACGTTGAAGAATGCATGAAATTTATAAACATTACCTTTCAATTAAACAAAGTAATCTAATCTTATCAAACTTTGTATCAATAAATTCCACTAATATTCTAAATTGTTTTGATACCAGTCTTGCAAAGAATATTCTTGTATCATCAATTATTAAGCAGTTTGATTGTGTCTCTCATCAATTTTTGCAACGCTTTCATCAATTTAGCAATTAATATAATACATCAATTCTCGATAGCATTTCCCTATATAATACAACGTGTGCTTTTGAAGAAGTTCACTGTTCAACAAGTTGGCTACTTTAAATGGACTATAATAGCTAAACGCCCGCGCCCTGCAGCAAATTCACGTTAAGGTCTTCGCCACGCGGAGGCGCCTCGCGCGCTGTTTGTTTGTATCCGCACCCCCGTTTGGTGCAGCTGCTCTCCACTGACACTGACAACTCAAAAATCATTAGCGCAACAAGGGCTGCTGCAAGACACTGTGGCAGTCCTCCTGATAGCAAAATACCACCTCGCATTGCAGTCAACGTGAGCGTTGGCGATATGCAGTGCTAAAAAGAATGTCCAGTGCGAATAGTATCGTCTGCGAGGAGATTTTCGACGAAGGAAGCAACCCTTCGCCAGATGGTAAGTACACAACGCGCAAGGGGGGCTGGTCCCTGGTCCGCTGACCTTTCGAACTAGGCCAGTCCATTCAATACGTAATTTTTACCTTCGAAATACTCCAAAACAACTGCATTTACTCAAAATATAAATAAAATTGCTACGATGTTGCAGAAATCAATGCATACGCTACGAAGATCGGTATTGATCCAGAAAATGAACCACATCTTTTGTCGTTGGCGGCTGAGGGGCTGATGAAAGCGCTACCACCTGGATGGAAGCCGGTGTAAGTAAATCAATATTAATCATCTCATTGATAACAAGCTAAGAAGACACATCTTTTTACAGACTGGACGATAAAACAAAATCCTATTATTATTATAATAATGCTACTGGAAAAACGCAATGGGAACATCCATTGGATAATATATACAGAGGTTTAGTTCGCAAGAAAAGGTCTGAAAGCGCATCTCAAAGTATCGGCGAACCGAACGAAGATGCCACCATTATTCGTGATGAAATGCCCAGTTTGGAGGAGCCCCCAGTTATCAGTCTCGGCGCCCGACGGAAAGAATTTAAGCTGTCTCCGATTAACGCCCCTGGCCAGAAACTCTTACGTCAGAAATCCGAAGAGCGACCCATTGCGAATTTTGTACACAGTCGTAAAATTGGCCTTAGCCTCTCCGCCAGTTTCGATGGAAAGCACGACAAATTCGATGATAGTCCCAAAAAAGATTTTAAACTCAGCCGAGATGGTAATATGTTTCTCAAGAGGACTAAGCCACCTACTGAAGGTTCCATTGAAACATTAGATGACCCTCCACTTGGAAATAATACACCAGAAGATGAAACAAGGCCCGAGGATGAGCAACCTCGGAGTATTCTTCGGGAAAGAAGTTTTGTCATGGACTCTTCTAAGGGCGATGAGGATGATGAAAGGAAGAACGTCCGCTTTTCTTTGGATATGGAACGAAAAGTGATGCCAATAATGCCGGATATAGCCGTCCTGGATACGGATGTAATAAGAACTGAAATACCTGGTAATCTAAAAATAATTCGAGCAAATCCAAAGGACTTTGCCAAACCGAAAAATCGTTCTGATCCTGAAAGTAGCATGGCAGTTTCGGACTCTGAGGATGATTCCATTATGAAGAGTCTGGACACAAGTAAAAAAGTGAGTAAGAAATCTTTGTTGAATATGCAAGACGAAGAGGAAGAAATCCATCATGATATTGCTGAAAAGTTTCGGGAGGACAACGCGTTGATTTTGAACAAAATTCGTGACAATGCCGATAAAGAATTGGAATCCATGAAAAAAAGTATTTGGGATGAGACGAATGTAGAAATCACTCGATATCGTCAGCAATTGCACGAGTCGCAGAAAGACGAATTAGAGCGTATCCTCACTTCAGAGAAAAACAATTACGAGGATAATATCAAACGAGAACTGGAGAATTTACGCACTGAGATGGAGAGTAGAAATCTGGGAGCGTTAGAGCAAGAGCGGATTAAACTAGAACAGGAACTTACAGCCTCTAAGGAGGTGATGAAAGCTGGACTAGATAAAAAGTTTGAGGAACAGCGACAAGCATTGGAAAAAACCTATGAGGCACGTTTTGAGGACATGGAAAAAGAGCTACGAAGAGATATGGAGCGCCGAAGGGATGAACTCATAGTATCACATAATGCTATCCTCGATCAGATGAAACAACAGCACCAGGCTGTTCTGGATGAAATCAAGTTGGATTTTAAGTCGGAGGTATATACTATAGGTAAATATACATTGGTAAAACTCTAACTTTGTTTGTTTTAGGAAAAGATCTTGAAGAAGGAACACGAGACGATGTTAACAGAGCTGAAGCGAAAAGTAAATGGTAATTTGGACAATGAAATGTATCAATGTGGATCAAAAGAAATAGGAGATGAGCGTCTGTATGAGAAGGTGCGTTGTGAAAAACGTCTGTTAGAAGATAAATATCGCTGTTTAAAGGAAAAATACATGAAACTCAAGACGGATGTCAAACTCACTATCGAGAAACGCCATCGTAAACGCGAACAAAGTCTCACAACCACCACAGGGTCAGAAACCGAGAAAAGCAATTCCATTAATAAAGAAAAGTATGTAATATTAGAATAAGATTCACACCGACTATTTTATGGACTTTTTAGATCCCCAAATCGATCGCCCACCCATGCCAAACCACCTCTGCAATCGTCCTCAAACTCTAACAATCTCCTCAAACCAGAGGCCAAACAAGCGCGGACAGTAATCATCCAAGATTTAGACACTTCCGCTAGCGATCGCAGTTATAAGAACGACGGCGTCAACTATGAGTCTTCTGAAGAGAACGCCAACCTTGGTCGTGCACGTAAAAAATTCTATTCACGCGTGAAAAACGCGCCGCCAACACGAGGTGCACTCAAATCCAAACGTACGCCACGCACATGCTCCCCAGTGGAAAACCTGCGACGGCAGCTGCAGAAATTGGAGGATCTTGAGGATCAGCTGCCGCCGCCACATCCACAAGCCGACACCTATCACTTGAGGTAACCGAAACGTACAAGATGTTATTTATAGCCAATTTGCTCACTTTTACCGCGTGTCTCATGCATTAAAAATCAATCCCTCAAACGATTTGTTTGATTTGTCTGTCTACAAGTGGTTATATAATAATCACTCAGCTGAACTCTCGATTTTCCGATTAAGTTGCGTTAAGACGTCCTTGCGATATCTTGCAGCAGTCACGTGTAATTTGCAGATATCCTTTCACCGACGGTCAGAAATTCGAGGGCAGTTCCGAATTAGAGTTTTTTAGGCACCGGATTCATCTGGAACGCGACTCGATCAAACGTGCTAAGGAGAGCTTACGAACGCAGAAATGCCTCTTCCAGCAACGGCAAAATGACCTTAAGTTAAAACATGGTGGAATGGCTCGGCATACTCTCCAACAACTGTGCCAGGTAAAACAATACACAGGATAATAACAAACGCAATGGTTCTATGATTGAATGTACGTTGATATTCCAGGAGGAGAAGGACCTCACTGACATGGAAGTTTCCCTACATCGCACACGCTCCTTGCTTGGAGAGAAAGTAATTCGTCTGCGGCATTTAGAACAGTCATTGCAACGTGCCACCGCTGCCTCCAACGAGCCCAACAAACAAGATGAAGCCACCCTTAGCGATATCTCCTCTCATAGCGCTAGTTCAGGTATCAGCTCGACGGAATTCGCGACTGCTGCTGATGCTCTCAAAGCAGCTCCTTGTATTTTACGTGGGGAGCATCTGCAAGAATCCTCTGAGATTATCCTCAGTTTGGAAAATCTCAATTCAGAAATTCGGGAGATCTGGGAAGTACTCAATCAGCAGCAGAAATCTGGTAACATTCAATCAGGTAGATAGATATTAAAAAATTAGACTCGTTTCACACTATATTTTCGTTTAATATTGTAGTAATGCCGCTACCAATGGTTTACCCAGACTTGAGTTGGCCAGTGCTAGCGGGGGCGGCTCAAGTTCCTGCACCTCCATCGATTCCAACCCTTGCTGATCGTCTTCATAACTATCGGCAACATGTGGCACTTGCTAATGCTCAGAGTACGGTTGTAACACATGCTGCTAACCAGGGTGCAACAACTACGTTGGTGGAACGTACCCGTAATCTTCGACATTGGCTTCGACAAGCTGGCATTGATCCAAACACGGATGTTACCCCGCAAGCGACTCTTTAAATCTAGTTGTAAGTTCTATGCACATGCAATTAAGTTCTTTCAACCATCCCAAAATGAGAATGAATCAATCAAGCTAAGGACAGAAATCGGTGCATGGATATGGTGCAATTGACGAAGCTAGGAATGTGATAAGGAAATTTATAATTAATTTCATTAATTCATATACTTTGATTTACATAAGTTATGCATATAATTTGATATCGTTATATTGATGATAAGATTTTATCGATTTATGAAGGAACTAAACTTATTTTTCTACCATTGATTGACCCAGCAAAAGTATGCGTCGCATACGAATGTATGTACTGACTATATACAAATATGCCTTCCCTAAATATGAATTCGATGACTTGCTTCGAAATTTTCGAAGGAACTGGATAAGGCGGATAATATGAATGAAATTGAACTGCAAAAAGCACTGAACTTTTATATAACTTTAAAAGACTTGAATAGGAATTTATTACCATTTCAACCAAAACTCATTTGGTGGAGGATGTAGACACAACAAAATGACCCACAATGTTTTTCGTAGCACTTCGAATATATAATTCCCTATTAAAATCGTAATTTTAAGCATTTATGCTTAGGGAAAGTAATCACGAAATAATCAAAACCTAGAGAGACGTAGATGAAACTAGAACTTTTGTTACTATTCACGTTTTTATTGTACTTCAAGTACGAGTAACATGTTCCCGAATGATGGTGATTAAACAACAAGGATTGTCCAGTTTTATTCCATGTTGTTGTTGTTTATTCCGACTCATTGGATTGTAGAATTGATCAAAAATTATTTAAAAAATTGCCAAATCTAATAGAATTTCTATTTTACACTCTAGACTAAATGAAACATATTCGACAGTAAACAGAGTAATATAAGTAGAGAATAATTTAATTTAACTCAAATTACCGTTGAAACTAGTTCAATTCAATTTTGTTTTAATTGCGATAATTACAAGTTAGCAAGTTGTGCCAATCAATCTACTACGACTATGAATAGAATTAAAAAACCCAATTTCACAAATAACTAATCATTAATCGACGAATGTCCGCACATACTATAAATCGTAATCAATCGAATTGAAGAGTACAATTAATGTGTCAAAAGCATAATTAGGCATAAACAAAACGCAAATGCTCACCTGAATTTTGAGTTCCATTGCACAATGTTTTTAAAAGTCCACACTTTTATTAAAATTGTAATTGTAAAATTAAGAATTCAATTTAATTGCAAACCCCGTCCTATGAAATGTTATTCTATTTTGGATTCTTTGTTAATCTGAATTTTAAGTATTCGGTGAGAAAGCAAATGATTTATATTGTTGTTATGAGATCAAATTCACTAAATTGTACTTCTTATGTGACATGAATGTGATGCTTTAAAATGTTACCATTTAAAATTAAATAATCTAATATAATAAATGAATAAATACGTAAATTAACTATATATGTAATTAAAATACCACTGATACTGCTTCCTATTTTGATTCCCGGTTATTATACAGTGTATATTATTTATTTATTTGCATTACAAAAAAATCAAAATTACCTAAGTAAAATAATATGTATTAAAAAAATTAAAGTGATGCTTGGCATTTTAGTTGAGAAACTAATGTATCAAAATCTGGTTCTGCGTTTGGTCCCGAATTTTTAACCAAGTAATATTCGCCTAGTACCATCTGTATTTTTTCTATTCCGGTCATCCGATACTAATAACTCTTGGTTCACCTACAATTTATTCCACCGCCCCCTATTTATTTATTAATTATGCGCATACAAAATAACAAAAACAATCCGAAATTATTGCAATTAAATTCAATTCTTAACCGTAAAACTCTTTCGATATCTTCCCACATCTTCTCACATTTGGATTAAACATGGATTTTAGTAGTCCCATAAATTACGTACCTAAAACAAAAAGCAAACTTGAAACGTTATTCCCCAAAACGTCATAGAAGATAAAACAACAAAATAATATTTAATTACAACAAAAATTTGCAGTTTGGAGATAGAGCCGTAAACAATGTCAACGTTAAAATATAATTGCAAATAAGAATAATTAATATTTTTGTAGTATCACCTAAAAATGAAAATGTGAAGTGTAGAATATTACATGAAACACCTGAAATATGAAAGTTCATTCAAGCGATAGCAAAACAATAGACGCTTGAGCTGATAACACAACATGGCCGACCGACGGCGCAATCCATTACTAATCTAGTACAATCCAGGTACATAAACGTTAGAAAATGCAATGTAGATGCAATACCCATTATTATCATAACTTTCCCCTGCTTTCTGCATCATCCCCAATCAAATTAAGCATGCAACATTATTAATATCAATATCAGACATTCTTTACATCTACTAATTACAGAAATTATACGTATCTATGCATATTACTTACAGTTTACGTCGTACATTATGAAATTAAGTTGTCGCGCACTTGCAATTAACTTTGGCTTAGTTTAGTGTTACTTGGCTAATGATTTAAACTAAGTATGAAAATATGCACTTAAATAAATAACTATGGTGTACACTACGAGACGTAGCGTTGTTGTTTTTGTTCAGTAAACTAATCAAACTGCAAGAAGAACGTACTGAAGGAACAATAGACGCTATCGCAATCTGCAAAGTTAAAAACAAAATGCAAGCGTCGCGCGTTTACACACACGCAACACATAGGCAAGAACCTGCGAAAACACAGAGTCATCTGCTAGCAGCATTTCGACCTATATTTCAAAGCAATGTGGGTTGTATTTTTAACCTTTTAGTTATGGAAATTATTTAAATAAATAATAATTATGAACAAACTAAGTATTAGGAAGACACAAAAAGCTGTAACCAAAGAAGAATTATCTTTACTCACTAAAGATGTAATGTATTACATGAACTACATGAATATTACTGTTTAAACTTATGCTTTTAGGAACTCATTGCACGAATGTTATCCATGCAAGCTCACAATCAACAATTGAAGAATATTATTTGCAAGAATACGGAATCCGGTGAACAACCTCTTCGAAATTATCCAGTTAATAAAAAAGAACAAAGACCTTTTGTTTACAATAAGTATGTGTGTTTTAAAGTTTTTTAATTTTGCTGTAAATACACTTTGTATTAGATATGAATTTCGACATGTCCTATTGAGATTCTACTATCTGGGATGGGATTATCATGGCTATGTAATTCAAGAGGATACAACAAAAACAATAGAGCATTATCTCTTTGAAGCATTATCAAAAACATGTTTAATTAAGAGCAGGGAAGAGTCCAATTATCATAGATGTGGTCGTACTGACAAAGGTGTAAGCTCATTCAGTCAAGTGAGAATGTATTTATATTAATATGAAATATCTTGCTAAGGATTGTATTTGTTGTATAGGTGATATCCATTGATGTAAGAAGTAAATTAACTAAAGCCAATCAGGATAATCTCCAAGATGAGATTGACTATTGCCAACTTTTGAATCGAGTATTACCTGACTCTATACAATGCATTGCATGGTGTCCAGTGGAAGCAGGATACAGTGCCAGATTTGAATGCAATTCAAGAAGTTACAAGTACTTTTTCCCAGGAGGGAGTCTCAACATAGAAGTATGATATACTTACATTAATTGCAATCAAGTAATTTAATTTTTTTGTTTAGAAAATGAATGAGGGATGCAAATATCTATTGGGAACGCATGATTTTCGCAATTTGTGTAAAATGGATGTGGCCAATGGAGTTACGGAATTTATACGGAGCATAGATAGTATTCTAGTGGAACCTTTCAATGAGGGAAACAAGATAAATGATGAGTATGCCATGTATGTGCTCACGATCAAATCTAAAGGCTTTCTATGGCATCAAATTCGTTGTATAATGGGCGTTTTGCTTTTGATTGGGGAGGAAAAGGAAGTTCCTGGTGTTATTATTCAATTACTAGATGTTACTCATAATCCTAGGTAAAACTCATTTGATCATAAACGAATTTATTTAATTGATCTGTGGTATTTGTAGGAAACCAGATTATAACATGGCCAATGAGATTCCGCTTAATTTGTTTCATTGTGAATATGATTTGATAGATAATTGGCAATGGGATCAGCAGACATTAGCTGTTGTTATTAAGAAATTACAAGGACAATGGACCATTAGCAATGTACAGTAAGTTGAAATATCTTTGTTGTAACGGTTTGACGACTTGACCAATGACCGTGATATATTTGCTTTGTGTGCAGGATGGTTTTCAGCAAATATCTTCGTAAGTCTTCCTTGGTCGATCGCTATCTTCTCTCCCTTCTTTCTCTTTTTGCTTCCCATAATTTTTTTTAAAATTATTATGTTTTGTAATTTTAGATCAACAATGATGAAGGCAATGTTATTAGAACTGGAGACTTTACAAACCGTCAAACAACAATTTCATAATGTCTTGAACCAAGATAACAAAATGAAACATTATGTGCCACTTATGGAGCGACCAAAATGTGGTAAGACAAAGTAATATTATCATGTAACAGTCACAGAGGCGCGTTTGGCAGTCGGTGTCTTAGGCGCGTATGGTTGGCCCTGATTCAAAAACATTCAGTCAAGTGTAGGTTACACGATTTGGGAAAAAAAAATTCATTGGCGATAGGTTTGTGTAGAGCCCTTTAAATCTTGGGGCTCTAGACGCGCCCCTTAGAGAAATTACCCCCAAAATTGTGCAATCTCCCTTTTTTGACAATAACTCTAAACGTTCTTGACTCTTCCCGCTTATTATGATTTGAGGAAAAAATTGTTTAGATTGTGCGATATGGCCAATGAAAACTCAAATTTTTCGAAAATTCGAGCAAAAATCTAATTTCCATATTACCATTAATTAACACTCATAGAGAAACGGGTTTATATACCAAAATGTGTATTTTGAGGCGCACTTTAAAACATCTAAACCGTTTTTCAGCCTATAATACTTCACCCCAAAAATCGTAATAACATCCCATTTGTGCAGGTATTTTGTCAATCAGTCAAATATTCCTTGTTCACAGTACCAAGTGGTATATAGCAAGAGAATTGTCTTTCGATTCTCTATACAAAATTTGTATGACTAGGAGTAGGCGCGCGCCTAGGCGCATCTAGTAACAAACATTATTAACATCTTAATAAAACATTTGATTACAGATAGTCTCGAAGCTAAAATCGAGCATTATGTCAAACGACAAAAATTAGAAAGAAAAGCAAGTGAAGTACAAAATGAAGGAAATAACAACATGCGTCAGACCACATCAGACAGAAGAAGTTAAACAGTAGTTTGTCTTATATTTGTTAAAAAATATTGGCGTTAACAAACTTAACTATATGCTTAACCGACAGAATAAAAAATCCTTTTTGCATATCAATACTATCATTACAATATTACAGTGATATTATTAATACAATTCAGCCGAAACTCTCAGACCACAGTAAAAACTCATTATCTTAAAAAAAAAATGTATAACTTATCGCTCGCAAGCGAGTACTATAATATCTTAGGTTTAGCGAATACTTTCCGTTTTTTTTGCCACTCGCTGTGGTATTCTTTTCAAGAAATAAATCATGTTGATATACTTGCATATATATTCGATAAAAAATATCTCAGTGCTTTAACTGAGTCACGAGTATCGTCACAAGAACGATAGCCACCACTACGGCGATGCCCACCAGACAACAGAGGCGTCGTCGATAGCGGCTCTGATAACCTGCAGCTTTGATAAGCTGTGCAGTGCCTTCTTCTACATGGCCCGTCGCATAATCAATACTGTTTTCAATCGTGTCTACAAAAAAAAAGAAGCCAAGAATTAACAATTCAAAATAAGGTTTCCTTAAGCATGTTATCTGTAGTATTACCAATAGTATTGCTCTGTTCATGAACTAGAGCTCCAAGCTCTTTCATTATCTGGTTAACATCAATGACATCAGCTTCAATTTGTCGAATACGAAATTCTCTATCAAGCTGCATATCATTCTCAAACTGCATGTTTTGCAACACCTGCTGTTGTTGCTGCTGCTGCTGAAACTGTTCTGCATTATCTACAAGATTGTCATATTCTATGCTGGCTCGAACAAGAAAATTTGACTTTAATTTGTCTGCCACTTTCTAAAATATAAATCAAACATATATATATATATTATGTACTAGATATGTGTTGCCAATTGCAAGCAAATATACCTTTTGAGTGCCCGAATATCTGGCTATCACTTCCTTGAAACTTTCAGTCAGTCTATCCAATTGCAGTTTTTGAGCTTTATCCACATTCCTTGCTTGTAAACTAACAATATGTATCTTCCCCTTGGTGAGAGTGATTGCCTCATTTGCACTTAATTGCACCTCATGGCTATTAAAACAGTTGAAAATCATATACATACATAGACATTTACTGAAAAGTTCAATCACAAGTACTTACATTGTGTTTCGGAGTTGTTCTCCATCCTTTGGTGTACCTATTCTCTTGTAGGAGTTCTCCAGGCTCTTCCAACTCTGTGAAATCCGATAAATATTATTCGAAATTTCATCGCACAAATTTGCGAAGTCCATCGAACCACTTTGGCCGTTCAGCTGGGCCTCCGACGTTGAGGCCATCGTGCCGTAACTGGCCTGGTTGTTGCGATGATGCATGTTTATCCAACGCAATTAACGTTATCAGCACTTAAAGCGATAGGAGAAGAGCTAATCGGTAAGCACACCACACCATGTGATCGGGCGCACGGCATGAACTGAACACGAACGGACCTTGATTATTGCACAAATTCGTAAAAACATTATTATGAGTCACATTGAGCTAATAAGTGTGTTTACGCGTTGCAGATTAACAACACAGTTGCGGGTATGTCCGAGGGCAACAGCGGCGAATGCAATATTTGATGACGAGCAAAAAACTAAGTTGTTTCCATTTTGAGAATCTCCAACGCGAGCAGAATTCATAAAAACAGTCAACACTGTCAAAGTCAGCTGTTTCTTTAATTTTTGTTGTTGGTGCTGTTCTGCCATTTACTTTTGAATTTTAATAAATCTTATGCCACATTACAAATCAGTCAACAAATAATTTTTATTTTGTTTTCATTATGTAGTTGTTAATCTTATTTCGAAATACGTGATTTGTTTTTAATCTTTGGATGGCCTGCGTTTTGACAATAGCGCATGCGCAGACCAACCATCTTAGGCCTCGAGAAATCTCTCTCCGATTGTTGCTGTCGCGTCACATGACCCGCACTTGTTCCCGTGACCAAAAGTGACGGAAAATTCAAATATTCGCAGAGTGTCGTCGTCAAAATTGCACCGGAAATTGCCAGGAAATGGATATACTTGATCCACTTGCGAGCAGGTATGCACAAAGCGCTCTTGATTACACCTCAGTGCTAGCAGCCCCGCTCGCGGTTATGTAACTCGCTGCTTACTTGATCGGAAACGTAGGCAAGGTCACAACAATGTTGTGATTGATAAAGCCACTAGTGCACCAGGAATAGTGCACTAGTTCCCTGTATTTGTCTCTCTTTTGTAGCTAAACACGTGCAATTGTTGACATACTTTACTTTTGTATTGTAGTGAGCATGACGAGGACAAAGTGATTCTACAGCAGGGCATTACCATTGAAGATCATAGCATGGGAAGTGATGATGTGGACGATCCACATGTAGAACATTTATCACCACAGACCTTGCTTGAAACACCTGAGGAAGATGTGCAATACTCGTTTCGGACTCCTGATGGTAATATTTAAAACTAAATCTCAATTTAATCTAATCTACATATTAATGAATATTATAGGAACAGTGACATATGGAGTATTAAAGGTGGAGGAGGATGTGCCCCAAGTAATCACATCACAAAACATTATCAGCACAACAGTACCACAGATTCTCACATCAAATATAAATGGACATTTGTATGTGGTGAGCAATGCTTCAGATTTGTTTGTCAGTCATCAGCCTACTGGCCCTAGGCCTATTGCACCTAGAGCAGATGGCAATATTGTACAAGGACCAAACATCATTAAAAAGGTAAAGGTAATGTCCTCATCAGTTATAATTATTATCTAGATTATCAAATCCCTTGTTTATTTATAGAGGGATGAGAGAAGACGTGCGACACATAATGAAGTAGAGCGACGTCGGCGTGACAAAATCAACAATTGGATTAACAAATTGTCGCACATTATCTCGGATTCTGCATCGGGCGAAATGAAGAGCAATGGTCACTATGATGGACAATCAAAAGGCGGTATTTTAGCCAAAGCTTGCGAGTATATTATGGAATTACGAGAGTCACAGGGTAAACTGGAAGAGAGCGAGGCCGAATGCACGCGACTTAGTAATGCACTAGAAGAAGCAAAACGGAAGACGGCAAGTCTGGATGCGGAGAACAAGGCGTTGAGGAAATTGTTGCATGAGAAAGGTGTGCAACTCATATACGAGTCGTCATAGCTATACAACTTGTGAGAATATCAACCGCGATTATGAGCAGCATCAGGTATGCAAAATTCCGGACATGAGCTGTAACGATTGTACATGTTTAAGACAACAGCAGTAGCTGTACAAGCAAGTGATGAAGAACGTTCATACACTATCGAAACAGATGAAAGATCCATACGAATGCAGTCAATTCGCTTGACTAATTTTTACGTTACAAATGATATTTTTTAAATGCGACCTATAAATTTTACATTAAAATTTATTTTAAGGTTCAATAATAATCTAAAAGAATTTGTAAATCTAAACATATACCCCTATTTGTTACTTAGTGCTTTTATTATTATAAATAATTGTATTATGAATTTAACTATTAGTTTATATGAGCATGATGTTATTTTGTTATTATTTCAAAG
>JARJDU010041363.1:0-17627 GCA_030264695.1 Lissagria laeviuscula
AAAATTGACATCCAAGCTATAAGATTCCTTCTGCCAAGCAAATAGCGCGAACTCAGGGTAACCGCTTAGATCAAGGGTGGGCAAATCTTTTGATTGTCGGGTCACATTGCGAATAAAATTTTGACCGCAGGCCAAACAATCAAATTTCGTGGTAGTGGCTTAAAGTTAAGTAAAATTGAGCAAATATACTTAAAAAAAATAGAAGATTTCATATACATATCTATCTAAAATTGCTTCCGATGTACGCAAAATTATATAACTTTATCCGTTGATATAATTTTTATTAAATGCTAAAGTAGCAACGTCTCTAACATTATAAATTCAACGAAATTAAAAATTACAAAGAGCGTAGTAAAACACTTTCCCACATTCTTATATTTCCGGTGAATTTATAACAAAATGGGCGTGGCTTCCGCTTTAATAGTTGACTATTAAGTTGTTACACATTAAAACCTGATTGAATTGGGAAATAAATTACTCAGAGAACTTATAATAATACTAAAATTCGAAACTAAAATGAACGCCAATTTACAAGTATTTTATGTAGTTATAGCTCTTATAGCTCGAGTTCAGTTACATTCAATATTGGGAATTGAAAATTGCATAATAATAGATTTCTCGTCGGGAGTCTCATGACTTGCTTACTAGCTTACTTCTCTTCTCTTGTTCTCGATGAGAGCTCAAGAACTGCGTAACGATAAACTAGACTTAAGCAAAGAATATATTCGAAAATTGTTGTAGGAAAGATGATCGATTTCGATTAAATGCCATAATTGCACTCTTGAAAAATATGACATAAGTGCATCTAGATTGTGATTGATAACGGCAAGGGTATTTCATATTTTCACAAAATTCCAAAGACACACTATTGAGCACTTTGGCACCAATTTTAACCTTTTTCCAGAAAGCAAAGAAGGTCAACCTGTACATCAAATTCAAGAGATTTCAATGCCCTTTCTAATGGCGTGCTCGGCTAAACTCTAGCATTATTTGGTAAGAAGTTATGAGCATTAACATTAAATGTTAAAAAACACGATTTTTAAAATAATTTTTAAGTTTATGACCTATTTACAGCTCTTTACAAAGGGTAAGGAGTATCGTCTTATGTACTATCTTTAAGAGAATTTAATGTTCTTTTCAACGGTGTATCTGCGATTTATGCCTTCAATTCGAAATAAATGCCAGTAAAGTTTGGTGATTTTTAAAATTGTATTTAGCCACAAAAGTGAGATTAACATGACTTTACTTTTATTGCTCATTTAGTGTCATTTCCTATTCCTGATATATTTGCATTGTAATTTTAAATTTTTTCTTAAATTCGGCTCTGCTCATACAACAAACAAGACTGGTATTCCAACGGAAATGAATGAAGAAATGAATAAAAGAATGAATGAACAGAAAAGCCTGAATCACGTAATCGTACTCTAGTATTCACCTACAAAAATTCAAAGAAAGTAAAAATAACGCTGGGAAACGAATAACCATCAATCAGATAGCGAAAGAAAGACAGAGAATGAGAGATCTAGGTGCTCTCTGAATTGATGTTGTGCAATTTTCAGGTTTCGCTCCATCTTAATTGATAATTTGATTTATTCTAAGCGTAATTTTGTAATTTCTCCGATAGAGCACAATGTTGCACACCTATACAATTATTGTTATAATTATTATTTTATTTTACTTTTTATATAGTAGAAGTCAGTAGCGTAACTATCAATATTCTATTTTTATAATTTTATACAGCTTGCGATAAGAAAACTCTATTTTCTTCTTTTTGTTTAAATAATTCATTCTTAAATTAGCGTCGAAGCCAATATTATACAGTAAAACCTCGCATAACGAGCAATTTGAATAACGAGCAATTTTTTTTTTAAATAACTTGTGTTTCGCATAACGAGAGACAGTGAAATGCTGAAAGCATCATCTTACTAGGAACAAGCTATGAGCGCTGAAAATTTATTCAATGAAAATGCAATGCCAAATATTATCCAAACTTTGAGCTGTCGGCAAAAACAAATATCTCTACTTTCTAGTAAAAAGAATTTAGATATGTTACTAATTTGTACAGATGACGCTCATAGCAATTTATATGAAAGTTTTTTTAATTATTTTTTTGTTGAAAATTTCAGTTTGAGCTCAAATTTCAGGGTGAGCGTAATGTCGTTTGAGAGCGAGGACCCAATTGTTGTATAACATTGCAGTTTAGGTACTATATTAAATTTGAATTACCAGGAATTACACCTAGCTTATATATAATTATATTTTTGGTAAGTTTAACAAACGTTTGTTTATTTAATTATTTTATTTATTTACTTATTATTATTACATAGATTTATCACATGCTTTTCACTAATTGTCTATGTTCTAGGTCTAATTATTAAACTTAATTACGATCATTATCTTAATTATATTCCAAAGTGATGGCATATGATTGACAGCAGACAATTAGCAATTTTCCTAATTAGTTATCAGTCGGCAATCGAATGCATACGAGTACATGGAGATTGAAACCTCAATGTTGCCTTGACTCAGATGACACAATCAATTCAGTCCTTGCAAAAGTTCATACTAAGAATATCTATAATTATAAAAAGAATGTAAGATGACAAAATTGAATTTTGCTAGGTAAACATGAACATATTTAGTTTTTACAGGAAATAATAAAATAAATTTTATTTTTGCTCAATTTTAATTGATTTAGTTGTCATATACAGTGGTGCCACCAACATGAAGTGAGCATGACTTAGTTCGGCGGTAAGCACTTTTTGACTCGTTTTGACTTCTTAAATACAAATCGTAGCAATCAGTTGATATCATAATATCGACAGTGTTGTCTTGAGACAGCAGTATAATCGACAAATGTCGGGGGCATCACGTAAATGAGGAGCACTATCAGGACCGGCATTAAGTTTGAATAATGTTTTTAACATAATTCATAAAAGTATTTGAGGCGGTGAAAAGTTACCACACTTAATTATTTTTCGGAGCCCACTGTGATGCTAAGACGGTGCTGCATAACGTAAGTAGAAATATTCTCATATATCCTGTCATACAATTTTACCCGTTTCAAAAATATCGGCTGGGCTATATCTATTTGCAAGTGTAACTAACATGACAAGAATTCGTATCACAAATGTTGAAACAAAGTGCTGCTGCAAACTAAATTCTTAATTTGATATAAGAATTATGTACTTAAGAACGTTTTAGGTAGGTGGGCGTAACTTTTATTGTGAGAGAGGATTTAAAAGTGTTATAAACTGGTTATATAATTGTCATCTTATCAGAGGCGTCACTAGGTGGTTGCGGGATGTGCGGATTGCAGCGGATACCACCAGCAAAAGAGGGATGACACAAAAGGGGTGAGAGTAACATCAAAAACCAAAAATTTAAACAGACGCCTCTGCATCTTACATTAGGATAATAAACAGCAAATTCTAAAACGAAATCTTTGCTTTTTTTCTTGTGTTGCAGAATTATTCTTTAGTTGTTGTTAGTTATTTATTAAAAATAATTGAATCCGAATAAACAAACACTTACAAGTGATTGCATAACTATAGTTGTAACAATATAGAGAGTAAAATAATAAAATACATAGTGAAATATGAATCTCACGAAGAGAACACAATTATTGATGATTGAATAACATTATGTATTGATATCAGGATCGGATTTATGTATATGAGTTTTAAAAAAATCAAAAACTGTATTTGTTTGCGATATTTACAAATTAATTCGGATGAAACTAAAATTCAGATGTTTTCAGAATCAGTAATTAAATTTACAGGCTCTGCCATCTATCAGAGAGTAGTATTACTAGTGTGGCAAGGTAACTGTTTTAATTTCAGTTTCGGAGCTTTAAAGAATGTTACAATAGTGGGCGTAATCTCGTTCCAGAAAAAAAAAGCATAAAGTTACAGAATTTGGCGATATGATTTTATATTAGATTAAAGTAAAAAAGCTAAGTGTGTTTACTTTTAATGCGTACTTTTGAAACAGTTATTATGATTATCTCTTAAGGCCACTTCTGCATTACATCGTGTACTTTCTGACCTCGTCTTCACCTTTTCAAAGGAAGAAAAGAATTTAATCTTGATTCGTAAAGGTACTCATTTTACATAAAGCTAACTTATATATTGCTACAGCCATAATATTATGTAGTTTAGTAATTAACTTTTTATGCGTAAGACTACAACAACAGACAGTTATTAATTTCATTTTTTTTTTGTGTTGAATATTTCAATTGAATTATTCAATATTTAAATTAATAGCATTTTTTAAATATAAGAAAAATGTATGAAACTTTATATGTTTGTGACACTTAGTATAAATACAAAGTAATTTTGAGGCAATTAAAATTTGCACGAAATGCACAATGGTAGTTGATTACGTTTATATAATGCGCGCTTATTTATTGTTATGTTGGCAGGTGACAGCGCAACGCGAACAATTCGACGATTCAGCGTAATGATGTGATGCTATCGTCAGGTTGCAATTATCGCGTGTCGCGACTTATGGAAATAATTAAAATAAAACTAAGCGTTTCATTATATTGCAAAATGAAACAAAGAACGAACATTTTGATTTTTTTATGATCTAAATTATTTGACTATCTTGTGTATGAGATATTGTTGGGGGAAATCAGTGTTGCTCCAATTTGAGAACTAAAATGATAGTATTCTGTAGTAACCCCCTTATAAATATCAATTTTAGTTTTGGTTAATACTTCATATTTTCCCAATTTTAATAATAGTTTAATCATTTAAATAGTGAATAAGAATTTCTTCTTCTCTTCTTCTTAAACTTTTGTATAGGCACCATGTGCCTGTTTCTTTAAGTCACTCTTTCAGTCTCGAGTCTCCGGCGATTAAGATGTCCACGAGTCGGCTTTTCTTTTTGGTGGTCTTCCAAGGGGTCTTATTCTGCCATGCGTTCCACATGGTCCGGCCAGTATCTTCGTCGGCATCTTATCCAGCGCACGGCATCCTGGATTTGTAGGTCTTCTCTAATCGTGGAACTCCTGATTTGGCTTGACTCCTTTTATGGCCCGTTGGGTGCGCATCTCTGTTGTTCTTATGGCTTGATTGGTGACTGAGGTGTCGGCTCTTGTTTCAGCCGCGTAAGTGAGAATTGGTCTTACAGCTGTCTTATATCCTCGCATTTTGACCTCTACCGATATGTATTCATTTCTCCAGATAATGTTGTGGAGAGCGCCTGATACTCGCAAAGTCTTATTGGTAGCTGCTCGAGTTTCTAACTTAAGGTTTCTGTCGCTAGATATTTCTATTCGCAAGTAGGTAAAACTCATCACTTGTTCTATTATCTTGTTTCTTATCTTGTTTCATTTGGTTTTAATGTTATTAATAAATTAAATTAAATTCTAAAAAAATATATCTAATTGACTAGCTTTTGATAGAAAAAGGTAAATTGATCAAAATCTTGGTAAACAAGTTTAAATACGCAATCAGCTATAATGAACTTTACCTACGCCTACGCGTTAAACTGCCTAAAATTGCACGGTGTATGTGGCTGGTAAAGACTAACATTACCTATTCAAACGCAACCGTGCGTTATAAATAGTAGGAACTAACTGCGCCTGTTTATAGTTACGTTATAAGGTTAAAACAGAGTTCACATGCGCAATGCTTAGTTTCTACTATATGCATATAATCGATATATTTACATGGTACGGTAAGAGCATGGTGCTCTTGTCCACCATGTGTTAAAGAGCGTTCCATGTAAAGGTAATTTAGTTAATAACTCAGAATTAGCAATAGCTCTACTGACCTTCGTAGACTTCTTCGTCTTATTGTTTAGTCACCAGCTCTTTTTTGCATTAGGCTTAGATAGTTTGTTACTAAAAACTTTCTGTAGCAGTCATCAGCGTAGATTTGTACATTACTTTTCATTTTCATTTCATTGCGTTATCTCTCTCTTGGTGTTTTTTTTTGCCTTAATAGTAAGAGTCGGAGAATTGAGGTTATGGCTCTACTGATAAGTGCGACTTGCTCCTAAATGAGGTAAATGCACTATATATATATATATACGTGTAATATATATATATCTAATTTGAAAAATCATAGTTTTCAATTTATGATAGTAATTTTTACAAAATTAATAAAAATTTTTCATTCCGAGTAATATTTTATAATTTGAGATTACATAACAACGTTTTAATTACCTTTTTTGGTGTTCGATTTCTTTTAAAATAATTATCAAGTATCGAAATTTGTTTCAATATTTATTACAGTTATTAATTGTTAGATACTTTCACTTCAATTCAAATAGTTACCACAATAATAAACAACATTTCCAATAACTATGTAGCAATATCTATGAAAAATGTAATATAACTAGACGGAGTTGTAATAATATCTTATTATAAATTTACACACTGATTTATATTTAATGATGAGATGGATATTAAGCATGTCGTATATCAATTGTCATTAGCTTCGAAGTTGCTCATAGCTATTCGCATTCGCATGAAATCATTTCCTGTTCATTTCTTCTCGCTTTATTGTTTCGGCAAGCAAATGCATTCAGTTTCAATTTTAGGTTCGGTCTGTAGACATGTAGAGAGCTCCCTTTATTCGTGTGAAACATATATTCGACCTTAAACATTGATTATACACATTGTTTCTAGTAAGAAACTTAAATAAATGTAATATATTGCAGAAAAATCAGTTAATCCTGGCAACCTAATGCACAGTATTGAAACAAAATTAAATTCAAGAACGTCTTTAAATTGTTTTATTTAATTTTTTTATATAGTGACGTATATGTATAATAATTGTTAAATTATTCAAGTTTATAAAGAATGTAACTAAAAAATAATGAGAGCACAAAACAAGCTGTATAGATAGTCAGGAATAGCGTTCGAATTCATGTGAAGCTCCATCTGCTAGTATAGGTCGTTGTTTGTGGTAGTGGTGGTAGAACATTTTCATGGCGGGGGGAGAGTTTGTTGGAAAACTTCGTCGGGAACTTGATATAGTTAGGCCAACATGAATAATGCATGGATGCAATTTTCGTCCTACAAACTTTCGCAATATTTTATCAATTTCAACTTTATTTACGTACAAACTAAAATTTATAACTCTTGTCATAATTTCGTTTTGTTGCTTTACTTCGAAACTGAATCGAATTGATGGAAAACGACTATTGACAAAGAAGAAAATGTTGCGTTATTTGTGTATCTATACAAATATAAAATTAGGAAAAATACATTTTTCTGATATACTTAAAACTAATAATATATTATGCAAAGTATTACATCATTATTTTAATATATAATAACGATTAATAAACAGGTAAATTTTGAAGATTATATTTAATGTCTAAGACATGACTGCAAATTTTGAGAATTTGAGACGACATATTTCCTAGGAAAACCATCACGTGCATTATCGACATTTTAAAAGTTGTTTGTTGCAGCTTGACATAAATCGAAGGAAAACACCGAATGCAGCCCCGCGCAACGAACGATAAAGAAGCGATTGGAGAAGATGAAAATCTACGTGGAAGTAATAACAAGCAAGTTTTCTCTATAACATGTCGAAGGAAACGAATATTTATTACTATTACAAGCATTTCATCGAAATGTTACCAACGAGAAATAAATAGTTTTTTTTTTCTTTAAATTTCTTGATGGTTTTCAGTTTATATAATGAATGAAAATGACGTTTTTCTTAAAATAAATGGAATTGTAAATAAGTTTAGCATATTAATGCGCAAAGCTTAATATTCAGTTTTAAATTAAAAATAAAATAAGGTCAATGTATTTTTCATAAATTTAAATTGTATCTGGATGCAACGTTTATTAATTAAAACAGATTTAATGAAATTAATCTCAAACAAGTATTATACAACAGAAAATTAGTTATAAATTTAATTAATATAAAGCAAACTAACAGAGATGTAGATCTATTTTCTAGTCAGATGAAATCGCTTCTAATATATTCATAGATTGATGACAAGTTAATTTAAAATTATACACTGACTGATATAACCAAACTGGGACTAATGTTATCTGTTACGTGTTTTATATCGCTAAACAATTGATTAATCTCAATGGCTAGTCCTCGATTCTCGGGTGTTTGTAAGACTATATCTTTCATAAGGATCTATGCTCTTAATGCTTGATATGCACATGACTACCTACGATCTATTTAAGACGGCACTAAATCCTGAAACTTAAAAAAAAATTGAAACGTCAACTTTCTTCTGCTTGAAATTTTATTTTATCAACTGGCTGCAAAAAAATCTCGCATTCTATCCCACCAATTTCGCTTAATTTTTGCGTCCAATATGAAAAAATAAATTAACTCTCTATCACGTAGCATACGATTTTTTGAGATATTTTAATTTTTCGATTTTATATGACCGTTTGAAAATCGATTTATTAGGCAAAAAAATTACTTTAAATTTCAAATTACCGTCATTGGTATTTTCTTAAATTTCAAACCAAATAATCTATGTTACATGGTAGAGAAATCAATTTACTTCTGGATTATATAAATCCGGTTATTTCACGATGTATCAGTTTTCTGCAAATCATGCAGCCAATGAAAGCCAATATCTAAGAGGCTTTTCACCGTTGCAGCTACCAAGCCGGTGAAAAACAATATATAAATATTGACGAAAAAATTATCCGTGAAAGTAAAAATGTTGCTCTACAATATACAAAAAATGGAATGTTCACTTTAATTCTGATACGCAAAAAAATTGCTCATTTTTTGGGTCTCTAGAGTTTAGTCCGCCCGTAAATTATAAAATAATATTTAAATGCATAGCACTAATATATGCCCAAATATATTGAACATATTTATTAAATCATTAAATAAAAAATTAATAAATAAATATTATTGAAATGTTATTGAAAAGAAAAGATGAGATTTAGTTTATAATTATATTTGCTTTAGGTTATGTTTTAAAAAGCGTCAATTTACTTCACTTCCATTACAGGCGCCCGCAAGAGAAGAGGAACGCGCATATTCTTTTCCGCCTCGATGGAATCCTAATATTCATTTCAATCATAAATTCCCATCCAATTTCTGGGATGAATGACAAATTTCACATCGAAATGAATATTGCCTCCAGTCTATTGATTCATTCGCGTCGCGACCTGCTCGCGCTTCATGTCTTCTTCCTCCATCACTCTCTCGTCATTTGCAGCATCCGCATAGATTCGTTTATTCTGTCTTCGTCTCTCCTCTTTTCCACACCTTCATATTTTTCATCATTCTACATCCTCCTGTCCTCTCTCAAGGTTTACTGCTCTCTAAATCTAGTTTTATTCTGATCTGCACTATATTATCATCATCGATTCATCTCCTTGCACGTGTGCATTTCAATAGTGAGTAAATAATAGTTAGATCGGAATGATCTATTCTGAAATGCTTCTTATCATTGTATGTTGTACTGATTTCAGTATATTAAGCAAATTAAATCGTAGACGTGCAAATAAAGAAACATCTAACTAGTAAAAACAAGTCTTTTATGTTCTATAGTCCCATAGTGAAACTAGTTTGTAGAGATGGTGGTATAACTGGTATAACGTCCACAGTAAAGATTTTCATATTATCTTGTAATTCCCATTTGGATATGAGTCCAGCATCACTAGCTCGAAATATAATTCGGTTCATTTTTTTATCTATTAAATTCAAATTATTTCAATGCTGTATATTTGCTTATTAACACTTCGTTTAGAACTTCTTGTTCTCCACAAATTTCAATATAAGCCACTGTAAATTAAAACTTTTGGCAAAGCCTACTTAGAATATGTAAGATATATATATATTCTTACGTTTTGTATATTTATCAAATGCTGAGGTAATAGTTTATGACTACGGGAAAATCACAATACAAGAAATATAGCCAGTTTTTCTCTTGATTATAAAAATTGAAAATTTATATAAAACTATGAGGGAATTTCTGCTCGTTTGAAGCCATCTCGAGGTCTATTTTTCTTCAATCACATTATCCATAGTAATAAGCTCTTCTTGTTAAACGACCGTTCTCTAGCTGCTACTTAATCTTATCTTCTTTTATTCCTGCATATATCGTTTATTGCCTTTTTTATGCATACCATTTCTAAACTACCCTAATAGCAATATTCTCGCAATTACTAATCATAATCCAATTCCAAAAACCCGAATATTTCCACGAAGTTATTTCTCACTCCCGCTTTGGAAATGCTTCTTGTATCACGTGTCTTTACATCTTGACCATGTTTTTCATTACACCCTTAAAGTCTAGACTATAAATCTATTGTTTTCCAACTACCAACTTTTAGTGACCGAATTTAGTTAAGTTAAGTTAAGTTATGTTAAGTTAAGTTATGTTAAGTTAAGTTATGTTAAGTTAAGAATTCAGAAAGATAAATCATCAGTTTTTATTAAACGCATTCATAGTACGCTTTAGCAAATTAACATTAGCATTAATCTGACTTAAGAATTAAGAAAGATGGTCAAGTTTCATCTTTTTGTGTCGCTACTCAATTGCTAACGTTTCTTTGGATCGGTCAACGAGAGCCAGGCAGTACCAGAGAATATGCGAATATGAACGAGTCTACCCGAACTGGATCAGTCAATTACGCGCTTTGCAGAGTCCGCATCGCCTGCTTACCCGCTTGCTTCAGTTTACCTTCTATTTCTCCACATATATACACTTCTTAACACGCTAATACAAGACTACAAATGCTTGTTTTAGATACGTATTTTATCTAGCGTAGATTAGTTAAAGTTAACGTAAGCATGCGATCTATGAATCCAGTTTAACACTTGTACACGCTTGAGCCAATGCCGTAGCTAGATAACCAAAAGCTCTGGTGCAAAAAAAAGTGGTGCTCTAACTAAACTGAACGAGGTTGGCAAGTCAGTGCGCAGCACTGTCCAGCTCATCGGTTGCTACGCCGCTGGCTTGAGCGCCGGTTTTTGGCATACTAAAGACAACTAGCCAATACGATTCTCGTATATTTTTATTAATGTTAAAATAATAGAAGAATATTGCTTCGAAAAGATATGATAGTAGTATGATCTGTCAAAGTTGATTTTGAAACACATTCACGTGAATAAATAATTCTATTGGAAAGTTATTTTTCTTTGTAATTTTTTATTTTCAAAACTTTGCAAAATAAGTCCAAATAAGGGAACTATTCACTTAGTATAATATAAAAGTTGGTAGTATATTGAAAAATTTGCTCTTTTCTAAGTGACCTATTCCTACCCTTTACTGTTTTTCAGTTTAATAGCTTAAGTAAATAAAGTCGTATTCATGCCAATTTATGACTTCAAAAATAAACACCACGCAGGAAACACTCATGCACACGACCCAAAGTAAAAACGAGCCCTTCACATGTGCAAATGTTAAAATAGTTGGTACAGACGGTGGTAGACTACGATCTAACTGGGACAACAAATCTGCTATTGTAAGATTGTTCATATAATGTTGCAACTGCCATTTGTAGGTGAGTCCAGTATCAGTAGCTCGAAATATAAACCGATTCATTTTGGGAACCAGGAACTTCAAATTACGAGGAAGTCGAAATGCTGTATATCTTCGTATTAACACTACATCGAGAATCTCATGCAAGTCAGAAAGCGCTACCGTAGCAACTGAAATGAAAAACATTAACATAAGATGTAAAATTCTAAGTAGTATCTATTATGTATTAGGTATACTAACGCTGAGTAGTTTCATCGAATTCTGCTGTAATAATTGGTGAATTCTGGAGAAATTCCCGACGCATTTGTTCATGTAAATGTGTTTCTTTTATCTAATATTTTCAAAAAAATTAAATTAATTAGTAAATTTATAAATATGTTTAAACACTGAAGACATACTGATTTAGGTGTAAAATCTATCATTCCTAATGCTTGATCATATATTGATAAATTCGAATCAATTATGTCTTGAAACGTATTGAATTTGCCTTCATATTTTGGAGAAACCATGTTGGAAATGATGGTGCAACTAAACATTGCACTGAAGAAAACTGTCAGAGTGGATAGTAGCATTTGCACAAGTTTTGGCATCGCTCCTTTTGGCTTTAAATACTTAGGAATTGGTTGGACAAACGGCATACTGAAGACAACAAGCCAATATGATTTTTGCATGACTTTGCTTTTGTTAAACAACCAGTAGAATATTGCTCCGAAGAGATATGCAAGTAAAATTAGCAACCAAAGTTCCCATTGGAACACATTTACATGAGAAAACCATTGATGAATAATTCTGTTAAAAAGTTAGTTTGTCATAATACAAAAAATTATTAAGTAAAGCGCCATGAGTTAAAAATCCAAGTGCATCTTGCATAATGATTGTCTTCAAATGAGAATTGCTAATGTTAGTTTAAAAAAATTAGAATTATTTTGTAATCATGTGAATAATAAATATATTGGTCTTACCGCATCGAATTTGCTACATGACATGGAATAATATCTAAGTGTTCACTCACTGCTCGTATGAGTATGATTTTTCGATAATTATAGACATTTGCATAACAATCATTTGATTAATAATAGGTTTGTTCCAACTCCCGATCACGTCACGAAACTGTAAATTTACTGCGTGGATCGACTTTGTGAGCAGGCGTCAACCTTGTACGGTCCCTTGACAACACTGTGCTATCACACAAGCTCAGCTTTGTTGGTTTTATGATATCCTGCGTTTCCGCGAATAACTGATTACTAATTTAAAAACAAATAAGCGAATGAGACTGTTGAAGCGTTCAAACTACGCATGTCACTTCTTCACGATTACGAAATGTCACAAGTCTGAAAAATCGCGTATTTTCTATTGTGGTATATCACGGTTTTTCTGTCCAATGTGTGAGGAGGGTTGTTTAATAAAGAATTTGGGATGGTATGTTGGCTACGTAGCTGCGTGATCTACCTAGATCGATAGATCTATAAAACTACACTCATGCCTCGATTTAACGAACTAATAGGTGACGATCTTTGCCTGTTAAACGAGAAATCCGTTAAATCAAATGTCTATGCATTAAACATATACAATAAGAATCATGAAGCTGACAACTCGCATACACGCAGAGGTAGACGCAACCATCAGCTGTTCACAATGAGCTTTCCTTGACAGTTAATCATGAAATTTCAATTGATTTATTCAGTTTAATTAAAACTCTTGTTGGTTTTGCTCAATCACAAGATCACAATTTGATCACAACAGTTCAAATTGTTCCCAAAGCAATAGTATTGTAATAATACCATAGAGGGCACCCTGTTTGTCACACTTTTGGTTGTTCGATATCCGTTAAATCGGAGTCCGTTAAACCGAGGCATGAGTGTATTGTTAACATCTTTAATATAAGAAATAAACATAAAATATAATAAAATTCTTAAGAGCTGTACCATACTGAAAGCAACAAAATGAATAATAAGCTAGCTACCTTGGTTTAGGTACAATAAATTTTATTTTTATTGTACGAATTGGAAAAGTGATTGGATAATTTCTTAGCATCCTTTCAGTACTCATTGATGCTAAAAATATTCTTTATGTATGTGACTATATCGTGAAATAAAATAATACCACCTACCTTCAAAAATACCATTATAACCTACTTTGAATTCAAAGTTATATGCTGCAGCAAAAAGTTGCACCAAAGTAGTATCTATAAAATAAAAAGTCTAGAAAAAAAAATCATATAAGTTTAATTGTAATTACCATACATAAAGTTTGATCTGGACAGCGTTATATTAATTTGTGTATTGTCATCTCCAAATAGAGAAGGAAGTTGTTTTGAAAATGTATTCGTAGATACATCCCATTCACAAACATAGATCAAATGATCTCCAATGTTTTCCAAACTCTCCTTCAATTCATCGGAAAATATATGGTCAAATTCATATAATTTGTAGTACTCCGGAGTTATTTTAATAAACAAAGATTGATACAGTTTATCGTTTAAAATATTATATTTATTATATATATTTGTAGTATAATTAAGAGGATATTTATCGATTACGATTATTACTTTTAAGTCGGCTCTACTCATTGTTAATTGCAATAGCAAATCTTGATATAGCAAGGATGATGGATCAAATAAAATATAATAATCACAGTTTATATTTTCTGCTAATTTCCTTGATACATCAAACTTATCATAGTTTCTGATTTTTATCAGATACGTTGGAAGTTCTAATTGCACTGTAGAATTTGACTCTATTACCATTTGAACTACACAATTTGCTTGAAAGAAATATTTCCGCAATAAAATATTGATTAACATCGTGAAGGAGATATGATAAGGATCTGTGTTAAAAAAATGAGTTTTAATGCTCTCCATTATTATGTTTAAATACGGTATTTTGTAGTATTTTGGTGTGATACCTATAGTGACAAACAATTTAACTGAAACTTTGTTAGTAATTAGGTGAACGTAATAAACTATCACCCGTAAATTATCCAATAGTTCTTTAATAATAATCAAACTTGGACTATTTGCAGTAATTGCAAAGATAATAACAATCATACGAAGTTATTGATATCATCGTTAGTTTGGTTATGAGTGCTATCAATCAAAATTATACAACGAGTACTACTTTAGTTTTCATGATGATTATATTACAGTTTATACTTATTATTTATTACTTATATTGTTAGAAAACTTTATTGATTTTACATATAAATCTAACCTAGGCGTTTATGCAAAATATAGCACACAGAGTAAGAAGAAGCTGTGGCAATATATTTAAATATTATTAAATTGTCCACTAAAGCAATGCGCAGGAAATCTGCGCGAGAAAATCTCAAATCTTAAAACGACGGAATGATGGCATATATATATTTGTCTAAAAGTTTGGCACTTCTTTACTTATCGCTCTATGACTTATCGCAGAGATTTTAGAGACGGAGACTTCGCAGCATGATATCGTTTCGTTCCATCACAAATCAACCAAAAAAGATCAAAAATCGAACCCATAGTCTCCGATTTTTAACATAGGACCTATCTATTAATCTATTAAATGATCTAAAATATAATTCCCGTATCTCCTAACGTTTTCGAGAAAAAATAATGAAAGTTTTCCGAAACTTGATTTAGGAGCATAAGAAAATGTGACATTGATCGGAAAAAAAATCATATCTTTGGTAATTTTATTAGAAAACAACAATTTTCATTTCAAAACATTTACAAACATATCTATATTATTATCTTAAGAATATATTTACAACAAAACCTCGCATAACGAGCATAATTCGTCCAGGAGTTATACTCGTAATGCGAAACACTCGTTAAGCGAAACAATTTTTATACGCACACATAAATTGTTAAAAAGCTTCAAATTTTCTTATATTGCGGGAAAAAAAACAACCTGTTTTGTGAATTCAATTTGCAGAAAACAAAAGACAATCGAAATACAAATTAGTAGCATACCAAAATCTTTTGTACTAGAAAGCTTTTGAGAGACATTTGATTTGCCGACGGTCTAAAATTTGGTAAAAATGCAATAGCGCATAATCATTGAATAAATTTGTAGCTCGCATTGCTTTGTACTTAGTAGGATGATGTTTCTCAATCGTCGTGCAACAGTTTCCTCCGCTTTCAACACTTCCACGTCATTCGTTATGCGAAACATTGCTCGTTAAATGGTTCATTTTTTACAATTTATTTTGTTTTTTACGCAAAGTACTCGTTATGCGATTGGCTCGTTAAGCGAGGTCCCACAGTTTCTCCATATTTCCAAAATGTTGTCAAGTATTCCTATATTCTTATTATTCCTACTGTATATTAAAGTAAATTAAAATTTTTACGAGTATCTTGTAGACGGTTTGAGCTAGGAGCGTGATACATTCTCTAAATATCGAAGAAAAAATTTGCGGTTTGGAAAATGTGAGTCCGATGTCAAGAGAGCACAAAGCCCCCGGGCGGAGCCAAGCACGTTTACCATGAAAGAGCACACATGGTTATATCGATATGAATCTTACGGTACATCTTCGTAAAGCAAAACTAATTGCGATTCGGCGTGCGTTTACGGAATTACAATCAGAGGCACGCTTTGTGAGCTGAAAATTGATTCGTCCCAAAAAACACAATGCGAGCGCGCACACGAAATGCAATTTGCTCTATTTCAAGCACGCAGGTAGGATAGATATCCGTATGGCGTTATCAATAAGCTTATGAAATTCTGAGATTCCAAATGGCATTTAAATTGTATCCTTGAAGTGACTAAAATTGTTAAAACTTCTACCGCATTTTTTTCCACTTGCACCTGATACGCACACGCGTTTTAAACGCAAATTTTAATCACACACCCTAGAACGTAACTGAAACACTTTTCCCACGTTTGCTGGTAAATTTCAGTAGCTACCTATTTTCGTCGAAGACGTCCGTAAAGGTGAACTTTCGTGTGTGAAAAGTGCAAAATTTGGAGTTACCTTGCTAATAGCGGCACGTGCAGCGCGCTGGCAGTGTGGGCATTTATAGCTTTTATTGCAAACATGCATGAAAGTTTTTTCTTCTTCTTCTTTTATAAAATTAAATCGTATATATTTAAAGTAGGTTTTCTTTTTCTTTGTCTTTGCTAAATGCCGTCCGGCCGCTAGTCCTGCATTCCCTCCATCTCACCGGTGGTCGTACCCTCGATCGGGTGATGTGTTTGAATTTAAGCGCTAGTTTGAAGAAATCTGAAGCTTAAGTCTTTTTCTCACATATCCTTTCCATGTTTTTTTTTGTTTGTTTTTTTTTTCTATATTTTGAACGCCATACTCTGCTTTCGCCTGTTTGTGAGTTATTCTGTTTCTTCCGGTTCTTCCCACTATTTTTTGCAAAATTCTCATATCAGTTGTGTTATTAATTGTTGTCGTTTTAGTTGTTTTGGCCATGCCGTGCGTGATTAGTGCTCGTGTGCAGTTTTTATAATTCTGACTTTTGCATCTGTTTTTAGATGTTTGTTACAGAAATTTAGACTACTAAGTTTCGCCGATGCTGTTAGAGCTCTACTTGTAGAATTTAAAAAAAAATTGATAAATTGAAATTTAACAATTGCGTCGGTATTTAAATCATACATAATTGTTGTGTTTCTTTATTACTTTAGTATAAACCCTAAGTTAAAACTTGTATTTTAGGAAATTCCAAGTCATTAAATTCAGAAACAGGGTTTCCTTGCCTTGTTAATTTGAATTAGAACGAACCTATACTATAACTTTTGTTCTTTATAATTTAATTATTTGCTAAAATTATGTATTGTGCAGTAGTGGGTTGTCGTAATTCAAATAAGAAATATATGTAAGTAAGAAAAGGCTATAAAATTTAAAAAAAAAAACTCTAAAAATGAAGAATGCTAAAAATAATGTATTTATCTAATTTTAAAATACGACGTACTGGACTGTCGTGTCTCTGCGTGACGTCATGTGCGCACCGGACGAAAATTCGTCCACCGTGTTGACATATCTTGTTAGTTATATTATCATGGTAAAATGATTAGAAAGATAATAATAAATTTATTTATATATTCTTTTAATATTGGATTAAATAAATAATAACATTATTTATTTCTTGCTAAATTATAACTAAAGAAACTTCTAAAATATATATCATTCTATAATTATTTTAACCTAAATTTAAATTTATTAGCCTATTATTTACCCAAAATAAAACGAGTAATTTTGTT
>JARJDU010041412.1:0-42172 GCA_030264695.1 Lissagria laeviuscula
AAAGAACTACTTTTGCACTTCCCGACGGCAAGTGCAAAATTCTGCACAAAATTGGAAATGAGTATTGTATGATTGTTCTTAAACTTGGAGCCTAATATATAATAATTTTGTCATATTCCTCCGCGGTTCGAATGCAGGAGTACCAGTGATGTTCCAAATGTGACAAATGATATTTTTGCAGATTAATTAGCGATGAGGGACATTCAATAATGTTATCTGATATTAATAGAAACTAGATTAAATTCTGCTTCTTTTGATACCAGAGTCGATTAGTTTGATGCTTGGGTTACTGAGTAATGAACATTTATTTAGAACCGCGTTGTCTATCAGTCGTCGCATCGCTTTGTGCCACAAGTAACATTGCATATAAACTGGCATCTAAATAATTGTGCACATAATTTCTTCAAGAGATTATTGTCCTTATGCTGCTTTATGTCACCCAATAATTATTTAAAGTTTATTTTTCTAGTATCTTTTTCTCATGAAGGAATCGGTAAATACACTCGAACTGCAATCGATTCGTTAGCCGTCCGTCCCATTGTAAACACACATCAGGAAAACGACAATAACACCAAGTATCACTCAACACAATAATATTAACTTATATTGGTGTTTAGTAATTTCACTAATTGGTCAATGCAAAACTCTTAAACAATCACCTTATGGAGGAGCATCATCAGCCTGATGGCATCAGGATCTGCATCAAAATGAATTAAATATTTATTTGCAGCAGTACAACATTCAAATGTTTTTTTAACATAAAGCCAAAAGTAATTAAGGAAAGGTGGAGGGGCACTGCACTGAACTCTTGCCCTGCGCCCACAGTGTTGCTAAAACAGCTCTGGTAACAATATTACCTATATGTAATATATTATATTAGGAAAATAATTTAAATTAAAAATAGATGGTATGAAGGCAAAACTTATATATTTCATACATATTTATAACCATTTTAAATTACGTTAACTAGCCGAAAAAATGTACATTAGATCTATTGTTTTTGTGCAAATTTATGTATGATAACAACATCTTTCGTCAATCAACATCCATCAATATGTGAAAGTTGGCCGCATTTTCAGAGATTTCCATCAACGAATTATTCTTCTCATCCGAATCCTTTTCTCCTGTCGATTGCTCAGCGTCGGTGTTCGGAGAATCATCCTCATCCTGCGGACATGGTCGTTTTGGTCTATATTGCCATGGTACTAATGCCGTCTTCTTATCCTCAGGCAAAGTAGTTCGTCTTCTTTCGTTTTGATTTACGTCCACGGCTTGAGAATCTTCTAAACGACGACTTTCTTCTTGGGAAGTGGGAGAGATTTGTTGGCTCAATGCCCAATCGTTATCGTGCCATCCCTCCTCATTTGGTTTGATGGTAAATTCAGTTTGAAAATCCTGGTTGGTTGCTGGTACTGCATCGGTATCTTTGGCTGGTGAAAATTCTCGTCGATACATTTCAGGATTATTCTCGGAAGAAAGGTCAAATGTAGTTAATTTAATTCGTTTTGTCGCTTGCATTATCGAAATGATATTGAACTGTGATGGGATGGAAGTTGGCGCCAGTAATTCACCTAATAGGTTATAATATGTCAACTGATTTTGTTTGAATAATTTTTTTTTTGTTGGTGTTTAAATTAGCAATGCAATATTTTTTATTTATGTGAAGTATATTAATTAATATTAATATCAATTTCAAAATCAACTTTATTCATTGCTTATTTGCATTTTATAATTTGTATTTATGTAGGAAGGGTTGCATAATTAGAATCAGTTGTGATTGGTCTTTCTTCTGCCCTACCCATTATGAAAAGAAAAAAGATGAAAAAATATTTTTATATTTTTTAATATTTAGGGCGAAGAGTCGAATATTTCCAACAATAATATTCTCTATCATTAGAGAATTAGTTACCTGTAAAAACATGCGAACAATGCATCAGCCTCAAGTATTTATATAAAAAGAAACAGCTGATTTTACATTGTCTTTAGTCCAATGGTTAGATTGGTCTTAGCAAGCAATTAGGTTGTTCACCACTTCACTCAAATTTTAATACGTGTTTATTTTAGATCCTCCGCATCCATCAGTTTTTTCATCAATGCAGTAGTTTTTAAGTAAAAGCCGATTTTGCACAGCGGGCTGTTTGCTCTATTGGTCTAGACTGGTGACGACACATAAGACTAAATCGGCTTTTATTTGAAAACTTCGCACATATGCGTATTAAATGCTCCTTTGAACAACCAAAATAACATTAGGAATAGGCTAAGACAAAATCACACAGATGGACTGCAAATTTCATTCAAATTAAAATATTATCTAAGTAACAATTGAATATGTACTAAATTACATCAAGTAATTGATAATTATTTATTCTGTAATGTTTTCCTATCGACAAATAAATAATAACAAAAATAAAAATATATCGACAATTAAATAATAAATAAATACAATTCTTTAGAAATGCCTTATCTGATAGGGAATGCATTACAAAGTACAATGGAATCAAGGAAACAGTAGAAATCAAGTTCCTGAACATTCTAACTAGACTTAATCGCCGTTTCAATACTATCAATGATATTATCCTAATGAAAATAAAATAAAAATATTTTGGTGCAGATCCAACGCACGCATGCTTTAAATAAATAAATAAATAAATTCTTACAGGCCATAAATAAATAGATAATAAATAAATAAATTAGTTGAATGATGGTTCTTACAGAAAATAAATAAATAAGAATTATATATGGCACACCGCTTGTTATAATCTATAAATAAAAAGAAGTCAGTTACTAACGCCCATGCCTTAACGCTTACTATTCTTATCATTCGCTTTATGCAAACTCTTTTCGCGACTGCTTCGCCTCGTCGCAATAACAAGTTGCTTCTCCTCTTGGTCTTCAACACAACTCTGGTTCTCTTTTTCACAGTCTCCTTCACTTTCATGCACACTCTCCTTTTCACTTTCCTTATCCTCGTTATCCTCGATTTCCTCGTCCTCGTCCAGCTCGACATCGTCGACGATCAGTGCGTCGTCCTGATCAGGTTCCACAATGATCTCGATATGCTTCTCGGTGTCCTCCTTATCTTCATCATCGTCATCCTTTGCATGCTCATCATCATCGTCATCATCCTTGGCATCTTCATCGACTTGCAATTCGTTTTCGCTTCTGTCATCGCTGAGATCTTTCTGTTCCGGCTTTTCCACCTCGTCGTCACCCATATCGTCATCAGAACCGCCCATATACTTGCGAATGCCCTGTTCAAGCATCGTGCGCAGGATTTTACTGTCAGTCGCCATATCGGCGTCTTCGGATGCGCTTCGTTTACGTTTCAAATCTGCTAAACGATTGAACTTCATATCAATATGATCCGGATTGCCTGGATACGTTAAGCGCTGAAGAAGACCTCCTAGCATGGGCATAAGGGTGACCAACTGTGTGCCAATCAAACGGTCGAATTCTAAACGTTGTTTTTCTATCTCGAGGTTTTCTTTGCTTACAGTCAACGCATGCTTTTGCAGATCAATGAGTTCTTTGAGTAATTCCGAAAGAGCTGAAAGGAAATAAACGCGATTATGAGATTAGCTTGGGCATTTCGTATTTGAAAAAATCGCGACACTTACAGTCATTATTCTGCATGTTGTTCATTGCAGCTTGAGCGCGATTTGCAGCGTTCTTATCTCCGTGATTGTTGAGATTGTTCAATATGAGCAAGGGGAAAGGAATCCCGCCTTTCTGTCCAGCTCCAGCTTGGGTAACTTGAGTACCTGGCAATTGAATTGGCAATATGGTCGGTTGTACTTTCGGCGCTGGTTGAATGGGAATATGGTTTTTTATTTGGGTGAAGGTCACATGATGTTGAGTATTGTTTTGTTGCGATATAGGTGCTTGCAACAGGGACGTTTTCTTTACTTGAATTGTCCCTGCAATCGGTTTATTAACAGGTGCGGATGTTGTAATTGGCGGTGTTGCTGTGCCGGACATTTGAGATTCCTCCTCATATTCAGAACTAAAATAACAGAAAGATTTAACACTTGACATCAATGAATATCAACATCATACAGTTCATGCAAGTAAAACTAAAAAAGATTCACTCACTTCAACGATTCATTTGTAGCCCATGAATCGTTATCGTCCACATCGATATCGTCGATTTCTTGCTTCACGTGAACGTCTTCGAATTTAGTTGTCTCCATTTGTTCTTCCAGAATGCGATCAGTCAGTTTACGAGGATAATCTTTGGATAAAATTTCATCCATCGCCTTATAGTGTGGCCAGTCCGGGTCCACAGTGCCTATACCTGTACCACATGCCATCGATCTTTTGATTCGGTGATACAAGCATTTTAAATTGCGTATCCGTGTTTTAATTTCGTCTGGAGTGCGAAAGAATCCTCGCTGTTGCATGTTAGCAGCTAGGAGACGCATTACAGGCGCTTTTCGGTGAGTTAGAAATAGTTTGTTCTGAATCGATGGACTGCCCCAGAGTTGTATAAGAAGCTTGGTTTCATCTTCGCGGAAATTGGCAGTGCGCTTCTTCTGTAATGTGCGAAGTTGGCTATCCATCTATTGAAACAAACAGAAAAACATCGTATTTAGTTATGTGTAGCATTTTAGGGTAATATTTTAATGATTATTATCTAGCTAGTCTAGATCAGGTACGATTAACCTTAGGCTCGCGGGTCTTATGCATCTCGCGTTGAATATTTTTCTTGCCAGTCACATTTTTACAAATTGTATTTATAGTTGTATGTTTAATTACTAAACTTTAGTATCATTTTGTTACGATTGTTTACTGATATCGATAAATAATTATATTTGCGGCCCGCGGAAACATGGTTTTCGGTTGACCGCACCTGATCCAGATGGTATTAAATTAAACTTTTATATCAATTGATGAAATATACAATTAGTATAAGTATTGAATTATTAATACCAAAGTTTGATTTAATCGTCTCATAATTTTACGATCTACATGAGGTCCTCGTGGTATTATTTTTGTTCTTTCTAGGTCGACACATGATAGTACAATTACACTTCAGTATGATTTCTCCACTGACTTCAATCATAATTAATTATATTGCGGATTAAATGCATGCATTGTTTTTAAGAAAATCACGATAAATTACATGCATTATATTTAGATAACCATGGTTTACGGCTTAGAAAAAGAAAAACTGATATTCCACATGTATTAAGCACTTATTTAAAAAACTGAAATATAAACTTCTCACCCTATTTTAATTCATAATTGCCAAACAATATTATTATGTCGAGTTGGGCAATCACTTATTTTAGAAATAACATTTGAATTAATTCAAATAATAATTAGAATCAAAACACATCAAGAACATGCTTCAGAAGAGCAAAAAATGAAAATGGCGGGATACAAATGTGCTTCGTCACAACATCATTATTATATTTATAAATTATACTAAAATATGTTATAAAAACAAAACCAATTGATTTAGTTTTTCAATAGAATTTCCCATAGGAAAATACAAAATTCGCGCCAAAAATCAATAATATCGAAAAAGGAAAAAAATCGCTTGACTGCTTTATTTAACAATTATATTTATATATCAATATAACAAACAACACTTTTATAACTAATACAATCAAATGATCACCATAATACAATATGCGCAAGCTCTACAGATGGTAATGACTTGCACTTCTACGCACCGAAATCAATAATCCGCGCGACGCCGCACTATTCGCGTTGCGCCCTTCACCATCCTATCAGATAATATTCTATATACACATAAGCGGACGTGTGAGCCGTGAATGGCGCTCAAAACATGACTCAATAAAACAAACACGCGGCGAAAAAAGAAAATTCATAGATTTTCCCCAATGCCGACCACCACCAATCCGCAACTCACCTGCATCATTAGGACTTAATCGCCACTAAAACAAGCACAAGCGCGCAAATGAGCGCCCACTGAGCACCCTTAGCAAGTCACACCGTCAAAGGCAACTTGTAATCACACGCGAAACGCGAAAAAGCATTCGCATCAATCGCTGAGGATGACCGATTCGTTGTTACGCAAGATTCGCCGAATAAGCAAATGGGATGGCAATGGACAGTATGCATCCGAGGATAATATGTGTGGTTGGCGTCAACGGGCCCGTGCGGTGTTCAGCTTCGAAAAACACGTAACGTACTGAAGCAGCACGTACTGAACAGGGTGCCGACTGACTGAACCAACCTACTGATGTAGGATCGATATGGGCGCAACGCACGCGTACGTATTGCGCAGATTAACGTACACTTAAGCCATGCGAATCCCTACGTGTGGTGGATGGCAACGGCCACGACCACGGCAGCAGCAGCAGCAGCGGCGGCGGTAACGGCCGGCGCCCCAAGCCTTGCGCGTATGTGTACCCATGCTACCTATACGCGACGCCATCGCCGAGCTCACCCCTAACAGCGAGCCGAGCAACGCGCCGCTGGAAACAAAACAAGTTGCGCTCAGCGAACGAGCACGCGGCGCAGGACGACGAACGCTCCCCTTATTGATGATTCACCCTTGTCTGCTATGGATCTCGAGAGCATGCTTGGACAAGGCGCGCTTGGACATTCGATGCCGCGTCGTTGTTATTATCTATTTATAGAATTCAATTTTTCACATCTCAGTTTATGCATCTCTTATTGTTGCTACATTATAAAACTATTTAAGTAAACTATGCATATCAACATGTTGTCATTCCTATGAGGACCACAATCATATCTTGAAGGTATTGATTCAGGTACACATGTGAAATCGGATGCGGGAAAAAACGATAACCGTTAAGAAAATTTGGCGCGAAAGACAACCGATGCAACGATCTTTTCTTTTCTTTCTGCTTTCGATCTGCTATAGCTTGTGGGGTAACTAGGGCGAGCTCTGCATTGAATATGCGTACTACTACAAAGCATATAGCACACAACCCCAACAGCTGTGCATCGGTCACACATGCATGCAAGGGCATAACAATTGAATATACCTAGGAAGGTACACATGGAAAATACGTGACAATAATGAATTCGAAAAGAGTTAAGATTGAATTCGTTTGAATTTGAATTCTCTATGCTGCATGAATTTTTAAGTAAAACAATGCTTGAATGCCCGGCTCCTGTACCATCTAATCAACTCGAACGCACGTTGAGATTGCACCTTGTAGAAATTCCTATATGCTTGCTACACGCTAGATGCTACAAACACAATTTTGATCTTTCATAATCTTTATTATCATTCAATCGCATAAATCCAATAATAAACACAACTAGATCTTCTGCAGCCACTCGCGCATCCGAACCAGAGCGTCCTGAGCGGCGATGCCCATCATACCCTCGGATGAATGCGGGGGTTCGTTGGCTAGTATGGTGCAGGCTTCCTCCAAGTAGCGCACGACTTCCCGAATGCGTGCACGCAGCTGATGCCGACTGAGCAGATGCCGTTCAAAGTGGCGCGTGGTAAGAATCAAAACCGGCGCGTGCAGCTCATATAATGTCACACCTGAAAGCACACCACAAAGCATACATCAGAAACAGAACGAAAACGTATACCGATCGGGGCATTGTGTGCGGCTTTCCTTCAATCCCAGATTGCCACGCGTTGCGGCCATTGTGTACCAGTCACAGAATCATTTCGACATCTGGGAGATTCTTGTAAGACTCTTGCGATTGTGTATCCAATTTATGTACATAGTACATATTCAGAATTATTGATTGTTGACCTTACCTCGTATCCGTGTATGTCCCGGCTCAATAATATCGAAAACCTTCAATATTTCCTTGCAAATATCGATTTTCCGTCGTAGATCCTCATCAGACATGTTATGAATGAGGTATCCGTTGATTTTGCCATACAATTGACTCAAATTCAATTTCACTTCTAGATTCAAGTAATGAGTGGGATGCAACACGTTCCTATATTTTTCTAACACGCTCTCCAAACTTTTGATGTCATTGGAGTGGATCAAATCGATTTCGCTAGATATCCTGTAACAAAGTCATATCAACACCAGATTAAATCAATAATCAAATCTACAATATGTAAAACTGATACAATTGATGACCTATAACTAGTGCGTCACTTCAAACAACTCGCACGTACGAGGTAATCGATATTGAAATTGTAACATCAATGCAGGTCTGCATAGTGCATTGCATTGCATTGCAGAGTAAAACATTTACATAACTCCTATCCACTCGTACATCTGTTTTGGTCTTACCGATTTGTAAGGAGTTCCATCGCCTTGGCAGCTATCGTATAACCCGAACACGTACCATTTGCAGGTGTTTTACCTGGTTTTGCAAGGGCAGTGTTATTACAACTCCACATCGCATCAGGATTCAAAGGGTCATTACTCAAGACCAATCCGTCCTGACATTTCGGACATCTCAGAGCTCCTGTGTAAGTACCCAATTCGGTTTTATCACTGCAACGTTTGCATGTGCATGCAAAGAATTTGTTTTCCAATAAATGTTCCCTCCGTCTCAACGTACTCTGCCAGAAACTTGATTATATTTTTATATAATAAATATATGCATCTGTAAATACCTGCAGTGTATAGGCATAACTTAAAGTGATCGGCTGACAAATTTTGATCGCAGTGGAAGCGCGGACGGATAACCTATAATCGTGCTCTTCGTCGCAATGCGAAGTATTCGGAACGCAGTTGTGCGACATCAAAAATGCGGTAGGATAAAGTCCACGAATATTAATCCCCTGCTGACCTATCTCGAACGCATTCACTTCTAGTACACCGCACATGCTGTGCACTTCATCCTGCGAATATGGCAGCTTCCAATCGGTAACTATCCGATCGACAATTGTCTGATTTAATTCCCAGACGTCCGGAATAAGACGGCGAATCGAATTGTGGTTCTCCATTGCCATCAGTTTCATGTATCCTTGCGGATCGACGTCTTTCAGAATGAAGCATCTTAAGGGCACGACACAATAGAAATTCACGCGGAGTTTGTCGAAATTCGCGTAGTCCAAGAACTCGCCCGATCTGCAATCCTTTAGGATCCTGCATTCGCGCTTCGTATGTCCGAACTTGGTCCATAAACTTTTGCATTGGTCCGAGCACAAGGGCCAATTACAGCATTTACATCTGGGGAGATGAACAAACACGAGATATTAGAATACGATGAACGAATCGGATGAGATGGCACACTAACTTTCTTGGTTCTAATGAGTGTGCTGATTCTTAGAGGAATCCTAAGCGAACCTTAAGGTGTGGTCGCCATTGCTGGTCATAGTGGTGCAATAACTTACTTGGCATATGGTTCATGTTCATCAATCGGATGATAACAAGCAATGCACTGCACACGGCAATCTGTACAAGGACCAACGACTAGTGGTGCTTCGCTTAAAATAACATCTCCGGCGTGTAGGTCCTTGGCGGCGACCATGTACCTAAAACGAGAAGTAATGTGATAAGTATAAAAGAGTATAACAAAGCAAGAAATACAGCTTGAATTTTGATTAATCGTTATCGTTTCAAAGTAGTATGCATTGGCACAGGAACGTCTTAACAATTAACGTAAATCACAACCAATCAACATAGACTTGTCGGCTACAGCCTTCTCAATACAGGTGGCACCCAGAACGTACCGCCTTATCTTTAACCACCTCTGCCGCTGCCGGCATTCTTTTTATGTGCCTAAAGACGTCACTGCATTGTCTGTATTTTCATCCAACAACGAAAAATACTCTGGTTTTACTCCGATTAACCAATCACTATCACTTTCGAACGTTCCTTATATATATTTACATAAAATCAGAACTATTCTACATTTAAAAAACAAAAGGTCGGCCTACTTGTAGATTTTCTGGTAAACTTCGACTCGAAATCGAATATTTACACCATTTACAACAATCAAGTTCATGCATGTGTTTTCTGTATTCTACTCTTGCATTTATGTGAATTTAAATTGGAGCGGCGCCAGAACGAAATTTTGTGTGTTTGTAACAGGCGCGTATTGCCTTCCAAAGTTTTTTGGTTCCATTTAATGTACTCGTACATATCAATAGTATTTGTACGCGTGCGAACGCATGCAGTGTGTGAATGTATGGGAAATTCGCTTGCCTTGAAGTGTAGGTGTTGCTACTCAAGACGTGTTATAATTAAAACGGTTTTTAAATGAAACTGATTGTAACATATTCAACAATGTTAGCGTTCAATGTTAGCATCTGTATTTATGATGTTGTAAGACTTTACGATTGACTAATTTGTACATATTATACATATTTGAAGGCGATAAATTTTATGTGTGCAATTCGATAAATTGAGCATAACATTGCTGAAATCAATTGAATTAGCTCGTATAAATATATGTTTTAGTTATGTTAAGATTATATTATTATTTGAACGCATTCTCCAATTTTTCTGAATAAGAAAAAAGGTATATTGTAAACTGCAACGAAAACCTGCGAGATCTTATCAAGGAAAGAACGTTGGTAGTCTTACACTGTTGCGTCATTATTGATAATTATATTAACCGTGATAAAAGTATTTTATTATTATATGTTTTCAAAGAATTATGGATTAAGTTCATGCTTTACCTGCCCATTATCTTTGATTGTTTCACTAGGAAAGTATCCGAGGTGGAGAATTCTTCGCATATTTCGTCCATGTCAGATTTATCTTCAATTCGATTGTTTTCTTTGTTTATCGCTGCTTGATGAAACCGTTTGTTGGATGATTTCTAAAATAAATAGGTAATTAAGATTCATTAAAAATAGTGATAAGTTTACATGATAAGATTATAATTAGTGGATGTTTCATCCATTTAGAATTGTTTGCTCCTAAAAAACCTCCAAGAGCTCGTCTGTTTGCACCAACCCTATCAAAGGTATTGACACACCGGCACACATCGTACGTAAGAAAACGAATCAAAAGCATATGTCGGTTTTTTTCATGTGTTTCTATTAATTACAATTACGTGATGTGGTAATATGCAAATGTGCAAAGCCTAATGTAAGTAGTTCTCGCTGAGATCTCCCCATTGGAAGCAAACTCGTGTCTGTATCTGGTTTCGTTTCGAAGCAACAAGGAGTTAAACTTCGAAAAAAGTTTTATTTTCATCAATTTTAGACCATCATTCTTGCACCAACCACACGATAACGACAGCGAACAAGAATTTTTTGCCTAAATTGAATTGAAATAAATGTCGTTTCTTATGATGCGCATTTCAACATTCTGCGGCTTTAAACAGCGTAGCTGTAACTTTGCAAAGCGAGACAACTTTTAATGCGAAATTCTAATCGGTTTAGTCATTTTAAACAAAATATATTAAAACTTTCGGTAAGAAAAAATGAACATATTTATTAATTGCTATGATGCGGACTTTGTGCTCTAATAATAACGCGCTTGGACAACAAGAGACAACATAAAACTTAAATTTAGACATATTTTTATATATCTACGTTAAACGATGATACAAGCGCCTCTAGTTTTGTTCTTTGCTTTCCTTTCACAATTCACAGTGATTGATGATATTTTGAATTCGGGCTATTTACTAATATATTGCTTATATTTGACATCTAGTCTAAACAAAATACATAAATTTAAAATCATGACAAAAATTGCCTTTTCTTTCTAATAAGAGTTTCAAAGCTTGAAGCAGAATCTTATTAGCACATTGCATTACGCACATATTACTTAATCATATACTTATTCTTATTTAACAACAATAAAACAGTTTCAATCTTGAATTTAAATTACCTTTTTATGTTTGCCATGGCTCTTGGAATTCATCGTTGAATTTACTTACGCTACACGTGTATTAAAATCAAATCAATCAATCTTCAATTTTTTTAATTTTTTTGATTTATGAGAACAATTGAAGTCACACATTTGCATTTAAGGCGCATCCATTGTGGTTTATGTAACTTCAAATGAAGCAGAAGTTCGCGGCGCGGCGTTGGCATCAAGCGCGCGCTTGATGTGGGTGTATCCGCGATACTGAGAAAGGAAAACTCGTGTCGCATCGCTTTATTCGGTGGACGCAACTACTTTTACAAGTCAATTTAAGTGCAGAATATACATAAATCGTAAGCAGCAATGAAGGCAACGAATAAAATAATGTTTATTTTGAGACAAACTATACAACATGCCGTTTGCGAACTGTACGCATGCATTCGCGCAATAATACGCGAATGAACAACAACTAATGCAGAACAGTTGCACGCGCGTGGGAAAGCTTCAAATTTGTGTAGATGTCGCGCGGATTAATATAGAAATAAGTACATGTGTTTTGTGTTAAATTGCATTTATCCTTAGTCTGTTGGATCATTTCATTTCATATCATCCAGGTCATGAAATTCGTATTTTTGGATTTAATTGTATACTTTAGCATAGTAAATCGATTTTCATATTTCATTCTATTGTTTCCGAGTCTTCTTCAATTTCATCTAGACATGTTCTTCTGTGCCTTCTAGCTTTTTTTTCTTTCACCTGGTTGTTATCTCACTCGCTGCTTAGTAATTGCTCTTTCATTTCTTCTTCTTAAATGTTCTAACCAGCCTTTCATTCTTTCTCATCATCCGCGCCACAGCCATCAGTAGAGTTTAAGTCTACGAACTTTCTCCCCGTCTTTTCCCTGTCTTTTCGTTGCAGTTTTTGCATTTTGCAAATTGGGGAACTCGTGAGGAGTTTAAGATACTATTAGCTGGCTGCTGGGCTTAAACCCGGGTCATCTAAAAAATAATTTACTTGATTGTAGGTATATTGTTGTTAGCGTAAGTTTCAGAGACACCACAATTAGAACCCGTCTGCTGAGAAAATTGGTAATTCAGCAGACAGATATAAGTAAAATGAAAAACAATTAATCGATGTAAGACTTAACTATAATTTATTCAACAAATCACAGTGTTATTTTAAAAAAAATATTTATTGTACGTTTTATTTGCATTGATATTAAGCCTTTCAACGCAGTTTTTCATTTTCATCATTCGAATGCATCTTGCTGTATGTTTTTCCAAAGCAGATTTATTATTAGTCGGCGGTGATGGATCGCACTGTGAAACTCACGCTTTTCCGTTAAACACTCAAATTTTCTGATTTATATACTAGGCATGAATGATGTCATGGTAATCATTCAATTTCAGTGTTGAAAATTAGTTTATAAAAGACATTTGAGTTACTTAAAAGTACTAATTTATTTTCATTCGCGAATTCACACATACAGCTATCATTTACATGAAATGCAATTTCATTTTAAATTATTGATATGAGCATGAGTACCCGGGGGCGCATACAAGTTGCGCATACAAAATTTCTTTCTAGGCCCGGCAGACGTCTTTTGCCGTTTGCTCGCACCCCGTCGTCAAAATTTTGATTCATTTCTAGGGTGCGGGTGCTAAAGAAAATTATGCTAGTCGATTGTGAACTATCCAGTTCAACTTGATCTCTATTTCTCATCGAATTTCTCTAAACCCTATTGACTTTCCTTTCAAAATCCTGCCATTTTCCTTCATGATAGTAACTCAGTGACATCTAATTTCAGCAGGAGTAGCTAATTCATTTAGGAATGCGCTTTATTTCCGCGATCAAACAATTCTAAGCAATACAAATAGCTCCGCATGCGCTAAATAAAAGCGTTATTTATAGCCCGAATACACCGCATGCCGCATCATTATTCAGTTGCAACATCACCGATAGAGCGCCGGTTCATTTCGTTGAGCTTGACATGCGCATCATTCTACTCCAAAGGCCACAGTAATGTAAACTAAATTGTTGTTATTAATCATCAATCCCAGCATTAGTGAGCACATCGCACTTGATGATCGAGACTTTGTGACGATGTCCACCGATGAGAATAATTCAAAGTGCCAAGTATGCCAACAACCGGCGAAGTCCTTCTGTGCTGGATGCCATCTCGTCGCCTATTGCAGTAAAGAGCATCAGAGGTGTGCTTGGACAGTACATAAACAGGAATGCACACCGTATAAGGTATCGATCAGTACAAACGAATTATGAAATAATAATTCGAATCAATATTCGTTCAATATAGATTGCGACGGATGACATCTTAGGTAGGCATCTGATAGCCACCCGGAACCTGAAACCAGGCGATGTCGTCTTCAAAGAAAAGCCATTGATTTGGGGACCGGCGCAGGTGACGATTCCAGTGTGTCTTGGTTGTGGGAAAGCGTTAACAGCGCAAAATCAAATTCCCTGTGCAAAATGCGGATGGCCCATGTGCAGTGATATTTGCCAAAACTCACCCGCGCATATTCCAGAATGTTCGTACACAGTTAATCGCGGCGATAAGGTATAATACCTTATTATCTCTCTCATTATCATCATATTATTAATCTAAACAATGTTTCTTTTTAAATTTGGAAAAGGTGTCCATGAGTGTGTTCAACGTCCCCAATCCAAGTTACCAATGCATTATCCCATTGCGCATCCTTTATAGTAAGCAATTCCTTCCGGAAATTTGGAAGAAACTGGACACCTTGCAATCGCACTGTGACGAACGAAAGAAAACGCCCAAGTACGAAACAGATCGCGTGATGGTAGCGACGTTTATCCGTCGCTTCTTCAAGATGGACGTCGACGACGACCTTGTTCTACGCATTTGTGGGATTATCAACGTCAATGGTCACGAAATGCCATTGTCGGATCCTCCGAATGTAGCTATCTATCACACGGCATCCATGTTCGAACACAATTGCCACGCGAACTGCTCGAAAACGTTCACCTCAAACGGCGAGATTCTCTTCACCGTTGGATCTAAAGCTATCTCCAAAGGCGAACACTTGAGCATTTGCTACTCGGATGCATTATGGGGTACCACGAATCGACGGCATCATCTACATGAGACGAAATTCTTCTGGTGCGCGTGCCAAAGATGCCAAGACGTAACGGAGTTTGGTACATACTTCAGCTGCGTCAAATGCTTCGAAAAGTAATTGCTTCTAATGCGACTAGAACGGATCTTGTTTTATCTTTCGATGATTTATTCTAGGGGTTGTAATGGCATTGCTACTCCTAAATCGTTTCTAACATTGGAGGATGCAATCAATAACTGGGAATGTCAGAGATGTCATAAAACGTTCCAAAACGAGCAGGTGAATGATTTGATCGAGGATCTTGGCAGGAAACTTCAAGATATGCAGAAGAATTCGGTCCAAGCTGCGAAAGTATTTATTAATCAAGCTTTGAAGTATTTACCACCGAATCACTTTTATATTACTGATGTGAAGCTGGCATTGAGTGAAATGATTGGACAGGAGTTTAGAGGTGGAGTTGCAGCGGTGTCTGATGATGAGCTTTTGCTGAAGATCAAGGTGTGCAAGGATTTGTTAGAAAGCATCAATATTTTAGCCCCCGGTAAGAATAGATAATTAAATATTGAATATTTAGTCATATAATAGAGTTAAATGGTTTTGTTTTGTTTTTTAAAGCGGAAAACCGAGTTAGAGGCTCATTACTATTTGAGATTCATTCCGCCATTGCTGAACATGGCCAACGCAAGGGCACCAAAATGGAAGAAGGACCTGATTATCTATTGGAATCTCTTGTGGTGAAAAATTAGTTCTTGTATCTTAAGAATTCTATGGACTAATTTAATTCATTTTCTTAGGAATCTAAGAAGTATCTTACTGAAGCGATTACTGCACTGAAACATGAATCACCTATTATGCCTGAAGGGAAAATCTTTCAACAAGCAAAAATCAATCTGCGCGACATTAATTTATTATTGGCCACTGTTCAAAATAATCTTAGCCATGTACCTCTCTAGTTATTGCCTTTTTTTTAAATTTATTTATTCTATTTTGTTTGATTGTAAGCGTTCAATTTGTATGTTCATATTGATTTTGTCATATTTATTAATATATAAATAATTGATAAAACATTCATTCTAATTTATATTAATTAATAATTTATTTGTTTTTACTTTGAATATATTAAATCCAAATTAATTAATTAAATAATTAAAAATATATTAAGAATTCAACAGTATGCAACTAAATATACTTCAAGGTAGAAAGTTAGTACCTAAACCGACCTGTAACGAGTGGCAGCGCTCTCTCCGTTCGTACAATAACATTGCCGAACGACAGCAGCACCCTTGGCAACGGTGGAACATCAAGCTCCTGCTTCCTTTTCCGTTCTAACTTCACCAAGTAAGTGACAAAATAGTTCCAACGCGATGAAAATCTTTAACCATCCGCTAAATATTCAACTATTAACGTAATTCTACGTTATTGATTGCATCATTAGCAATCGCTGCGACCATTTTATTGGATATTTTACTCATATTAAGACCGATTTACTCAAGTATTGCCACTAAAGTTGTGTTGTGATTTTAGGTTAAAATGGTGCAACGGTTAGTCTTCAGACGACGATTGTCGTATAACACGAAATCCAACAGGCGACGCATGTAAGTAATTTTTATCTAGCACTTCATTTAGTTGTACAGAGAAGTAATGCATAATTTATTCTATTAATTGCGTCAAACTTTGCACACAAACATAACTATAGGTTATCTACTACTAAATAAAAACGTGCTATGCGATTTGTTTATTATTGCATGTAGAATATCAATTCTATCTGAATTATTGTTTAGTTTTAGTTATATAGTTAGTCTCTAACAAGCTTTAATTCAAACATTTATGTTAATACATATGTTGTGTTATGTTTTATATTTGTATGATTTGATTGTATACTAAAATGTTCTGTGTTTTCTAGTGTGCGAACTCCTGGTGGAAAACTTGTTTATCAATATCTGAAGAAAACTAAGAAGGTTCCAAGATGTGGACAGTGCAAAGACAAGCTTAGAGGAATTGTGCCAGCCAGGCCACAGGAAAGATCCCGCATGTGCAGGCGTAAGAAGACCGTGAAGCGCGCATATGGTGGCGTTTTGTGTCACAAGTGTGTAAAGGAGAAGATCGTGCGCGCTTTCCTCTTGGAGGAGCAGAAGATTGTTGTATCTGTTCTGAAAGCGCAGAATGTCAAAGGGAAAGGCAAATAGATCAGCTTTTGTTTAAATATACCTTAATATTATAAAGAATTTCAGGTGTTTTCATTGCTAGAACATAAGAATATAAGTAACCTTCTAATCAAGCTTATCATGAATATCCTTTTTTTTTATATATATGAACAATTGCCACGATTTTTATTTGTTATTTTGGAAAGAGAATTTAATCAATAAAATGTTAAAAGTCATGCATGATGTTGCTATTAATGAGAGTAATTACTGAAACAGTTCAATTTACACAGATAATTGTGGTAATGTTTACTATTCATGACCTGCATTGAATTCAATGCAGATTACTAACCAAATCCAGAATGTAATTTATTTCCTTAATTACACTTTTAGAATAATTAATAAAATTCTTTCGTGTGTTAATTCGATCCGAATTTAATTGATTCGCGTAGCTATTCTTTCGGGTTGCCTACTTAATTTCAATGCAAGCAAGTTTTTGCAAATGCACACAGATGTCGCTAGCGTGTCACTCCGCAACTCGACTGCCTTGCGGCTGATTATTGTAAGATGTCCGCCATGACATTCCAGGCTGTACGCGCTTATGTTTTCTTCGCAAAAAGTGACAGTTTACGCGATTGTGAATGGTGATTCAGTGATATTAAAACAATTATGTACCCAGTAACTGTTATGAAAACAATGATTCTCACTAACGTCGCAACGGCGGCCAGTTATACCCAAATAGGTAAGTGCCTGTCACAATATTTCCACACGTCGTGCGTCTTTGTATTCGATAGTTGCATGGTAGTAGAGCAAGTTATTTATTTGGTAGAGCGCATTTCCGGGAATTTCGGTAGAAGCGATCGTTAAATGTGCATAAGTTCGGGCTGTTGCGTTGCCAAATTTTATTTAATTCTCGTGTGACGTTCCTATCGAAATTCTACATGTAGTTACATAGAATGTACTAATTTGTTTGGTACATAAGGCTTTCATGGCCTCATTGACGTTTCTCAATGGATTGATATAGTTGATATTTAAGGGATATAATAAGTATATGGAAGGAAACAGAGGGAATGAAGAGATCTGTTGTTTTTTAGTAGGTGACATTGTTGATAGTGATTGCAGGAAAATATTGTTTATATGCAGGCGATTAGATTTTGTTTTGATCTGTTGCTCTTGTAGCAAGGTCATTTCTACTAGATGGCGCTACGGTTGGCGAATTATCTTTATTTACTTTGTATCTCAATTGCTGATATATGCTATTGTTGTTAAAATAGTGTTTACTATTTTTAAGCAGTAAAATAATTACGGTTTAAGGTATAAGTTGCAAATTCAAGTTGAATTCTCCAAATCGTAAATGGCATTCATAAAGCATTGTAGAATTTTGTCCTCTTATTAGTCCCAAATTAGCAAAATAATCACAAGCATAATTAATCATAGTGCACCTTTGTATATACTATTAACTATACATTAATTTTCGCGTTCGTTTAATGTTAGTAAAAGAAACATAATGAATGTTGTTTTCAATGTAATGCATGCAAAAATCAATACATATCAAGAAACATAATAATTTAATGCATGCATTCAGTAATTCCATTATATATCAAATATGTGAAAAAAAATTGAAGAAAATATACAAATATATCACCGTAAAGCAGCATTCCTTATGTCATGTTAGTATTAGCAAAAAAGATATTGAATTTCATTGAAAATAACATACATCCGTTCATAAATCTAATTTTCGCCATAATTTCCAATCGAATTCTCGATATAATTAGAAAATGACAAACTTACATTGTTGTCATGTCCCATAATTCAATTAACTATTACAATATTCGAAAATATTTTTATTTACAGCAACCACCGAATATAGCAGTTCTGCGTGATATATCGAATAAAATGCGAGAAATTCAAGTTCGCCCACGAAATAAACTAAATTTTAATAACTTTCCGATGCATATTATAGGCTATATATATAAGCATATCAAGGTGAAAAAGTGTGACTTGTCTCAGTCGCTAAAAGTCGCTTATAATAGATTCCGTGCTGATGATTTACGACTCTTTAATCCAACGCGAGAGTGTTCGGAGCTCATGGAGACAACATGCATAGATTAATTATATACAGGGTCGTCTTAGCAACACAGTTGACCCTAGGCAAGAGTAAAGTGTGATGCCTTCCTCTCCAATACGATTGCGCAAAAATCACAATTTGACTCGCAATCGTAGAGAAATGGTTCATATACCAAAATGTGCGCCTTGAAGCGCTCTTTGCAACGACATTAGAACCTTTTTTCGGTTTATAACATTTCTCCAGGAAAACCTCACTTTTTTAGCTTTTTTACGGTTTTACCGTTTTTGGCCAATAACTCTAAATATCCTCGACCAAAGTACCAAGTTTTATATACCACACGAATCGTCTTTCAAAGCTCTATCCAATGATATATGATTGATGCACGTTATGAGTATTTGTTGAAATATCGTCTGTACTTGTGCGATACAATTCCATAAAATTGCGTTTTGACAAAAATTCGAGCAAAAATGTATCTCCTAAACTAACAGTCGTAGAGAAATAGCACTTATACCAAAATGTGCATCTGGGCGCGCTCTTAGCAACGACATTAGTCGTTTTTCTGTCCATAAAACTTACTTTTTTTTGTCTTCTCTATGGTTTTTTTAAACAGTTGATTATCAACTTAACATTTTCATAATTTAATTTCACACAATTACAATGATAAACCTCTAAACTAAGTCCTCTTTTTTCTTCTTCTTTTTGTATTGGATACTTTCCTCCTTTCTTTTGGACATTGGACGCGCAGCATCAACCGCGGACCATGTATTATATCGTGTTCGAAGGTGTCGGATCGGTAGCCGCACAGCGAGATAATAAAATAAAAGCGTTGCCAGCTCACCTAGTCTCCTCCTTGTTCTGCACTATTCCGAAAAAGAAGATGAGGCGCGGATGACCTTGCTGGCGGGTGTTCAGCGCCCCTTCCCGTCTTTTTTTTTTACGCTTCGACTTATTTGGTGGCGCGCATCCAAATCTTCGTGGCGCGGCGATGCTGCGACTAAGCGCAGTTTTAGCTCAAATGGCTTCACTCCACATAATAGGCATCCGAAGACACGCAGCATAGCTCGCGGGATCTTGATTTATTCAACCAAGGGCCAAGGCGAGCAAAACGAATGAATCTTTACGTGATGCGGACGCGTCGCTTTCGTGCGGCTACTCGCTGGTCCGTCCGTTTAATATAATAAAACGTGAGCGAGTCTTAAAGATATTGCTTATCTTAAAACACGTGTTTCCATCGCATGAAACGGACCATCCGTTTCCAACCTACCACCGACATGACCAGTTTCATTTGTGTGTGTTTTTTTTTATTTTTATTTTTTTGGTTTGCTTGTAGTTGTCGTTTTGAATGCATGCTTATTTTTATTATGTATGTAGTGTGCTAGGTTTTTGGTTTTTATTTTTATGGCACCTACCCAGATAAAAACAGCACGCGATCGTATTTATGGCAAATTTAAATGGGTTTGTGGTCGTTGTGCTTTTTGCAATGGAGGATTGCAATTGATTTGTAATTATCTGTAATAAGTGATTATTGTACAACAATTCGATAATTTTCTATTTTGGTTAATTGGGATAGCTGCTCATCAATTTCTTATAGGTGGAAACATAATTTAGTAAATGAGATCAATTTAATTTGTCCCTTTGGGATTATTTCGTTTACTTGGGACCATGTTAAAACAAGAAATTGTGAGATTGCATGACCTTGTGTTAATTACAATTGCTGCATTTGTACTCTCAACAACCCGCCCTTTTGCTATCACACCATTGTCAGAGTATATTTGAACTTTTACACAAGCTAAGGCGGTCTTGTTTTACCCCCTTTTACCAAGATAATTAGGTTAAGGCAAAATATACGGGATCAACAAAATTTTAGATTTTTTGTTGAGATCAACTACATGTCCAAAACTTTTTATCGTTTTCCTTACTTCAACAACCAAATCCAAGAATTAACTATTACTGCCAAGCCCTGGTTAGTGACGAAAGTCATTTAGATTTTTCAATGCGATGCATATTTATAAAAGGAAGACTAATGAATGCCACACTTGAATGAGATTGGATGCAATGGCATGCAGCAGGTTCCTCTTCCAGTTGAATACCACAAGGGTTGTAAAATTGATCTTCTTCGATGCTTCTTTTTCATTAGTTTCTCTTGTTTCACCTCATTAATGACGAATCTTTAATTGCAACAAACTAATAACATTTTCAGCTTGTTCTATTTGCTAATATATTCAATTGTCAAATCTAAATTCGTCTTCGTTTCACCTCATTAATTTGGAATAACCACCTAAATCGTGAAACGAAATCGCGCGCCATTTGCCATCGAAGCGCATGCTATGCGCACATAATTAAAATTTATTATATCAAAGTGCACAGAATCCTCAGATGGTCGGCGAATTCCGCAAATGCGTCGAATGATGCAGCCGGCAGTACGTAAATGTATCACTTTGTTGTCCTTTTGAGGCTTCCCTCGAACCAGCCGCACTAGAATCTTGATTGGTGTTCGGTTGTCTTCACGAATCTAAGTAATGACCGCGAGAAAACGTACGTAAATGTTTTTGTGCATCTCTAGAGAGCGTCCAGACAGTATCTCTATGTCAAGAAATTGAAGTTCGTTGAAGTAGAGATGCTGGATGCTTGAAGCAGCAGCATCCATATGTGCGTTGATAAAATCATTCCAATACACGGTTTTGGTAACCTTATATTCTTCACGGCGATTTCTACATGGTGTCCATTGAAATTTCCCACGTGCAAATATTTCATTTCAATTTTTTACCGTTGCCGAGTATATTTCTGGGGTTGTTACCAAGCACAATTAATTGTTATATTCATTACTTAATTTTTCCGTTTCAATTGAATATATTGTTTTAATGGAAATTAATTATTAAGACTTCCGCTGTATACATATAATAATATCATATTACATTAACACCCGCATGATGTGAGCCCATAACAAGTCGAACAAACGAGCCGTCGTGTAGTGTTAATGCGTGAATCTGACGCTGGACGTAAGACGTATCCGGTGATCATTTGGAAACAAAAGAACGGGGTGATGATATTTTATACGCTCTCGTCGGCCGATGGTCGCAGGCATTCGATCACTGTCAACCCTTTTTGTCAACGCATCTTCGGATTTTCTCGTTGCTAACGGCTGCAAGATGCCATCCTTATTAAAATACGCACAGCCTGTTATACCCTAGCGCATTCGCGTGTGTGCTGCATGCCGTTTCGTCGGTGATTTTTTACCGCGGAATGTATAATTTCGCCGAAAACCGCATGCTCCAACACAAAAAGTGCAGAAACTGGAGCCGATGGTGTCGAGCGATGGAGAACAAAACGAACCCGCTTTAGTATTCAGCTTGACAAGCTTTACGATTCCGCTTGGTGGCGAATGGCGGCGCATGTTGTAAAATCCCACAACTACGGGCATCCTTTGTTTTTGCATCGTTATGCACTGCCTCGCGAAGGAACAAGGGCGCGACTTGCGACCAGTCAGCGGCAATCTCTGTGACAATCGCGACACTTGTTTACAAGCGTCGTCTGCAGCCTCACACTTGATTCATTTATTTTTGTTGTTGCAGTTTCTTGCGATTCTTGAGATTCACAAATTCCGTGATGAGCTTTGTAAATACAACTTAACAGCATTTTCATTAAAAAAAAAAGCATATAATTCGCAGGAAATACGAAAATGATTATAAGATCTAATTTTATTTGGATTTCTTGGAATTATATTCAAAGTACAAGGCCTTAAAGGACAATCGAAACAAATGACATCAACGAACAAATCGAATTACCAATAAAACACGATGTATTGTGCATTTGCTGTGCTTCGTAGTTTTTTCCTCCTGCGACGGCTTTGCTGTTAGCATCGGAACCGAGAATCAAGAATAGTCGTCAAGCATAATTTTCAAATTTGAAAATCGTCGGTGCCTACGTACCGAGGCTTTCCGCTGTAACTGGCCATTGATTCGTCGCGGTTTGCGGTTTCCGACGCCGCTAATTTCGTAATGAAAATATAAGCGTCGTTCACTGGAACAAGCCGCAGCGAAGAAAAAGTGCACGACGCAGGACTTCGCCAGGCGCGTAGTACAAGCATTACAACGTATTGTTGCAGCTCGAATTGAAGCTGCACGAACTTCTTGCTGGAGCGTTGAGAATCGATTTGTTCTACCACGCGGAGCACGAAGTCTTGTCGCATCGGTGTCGTTTTCTTGTTCGTCGTCGTGCTTTTATTTTCGTTGCTCGCTTGCTCGATGCAACAAAGTCAAGGTATTTTCTGTTTACCAATTAGCCTATGCACACCTAAATACTAATAGTAATTACATCTTTTAATTGCTATGTAAATATGTTTGGGAGGGAGGCCAATGCGCAAGAAGTGTGAAGAAGGTGAATCTTTCTGCTACCGTATTATACATCAAATTGCAGGGAGGCTGAGGACTAAAGGTAATCTACTTATACCTTTAGTCTTTTGCGTTTAGCTTTACTTCTTTCAACAGTATATTGTGCGCGAGTGCGATACGCCGATTATGGTGACTTACCATATTAGGCTTAGCGTGAGTGTATGTGGTATGATGCTGGATAGCGTTTTGCAAAGGTAACCAACTAATTCGAGCTGGATGTTTGTATAAAAGCGCTTTTAGCAGTTTGCTGAATGTTGGAAGTGTAGGAATATTCCTCACATTAAAATACAACGCGATGAACATTTCAGCCAGTTTCCATAATTGGCACAAGTCCGCGCGGCGTACGGACAATGTACCTACTACTATAACAAACAAGTATTTTGCTTATTTTTATCTGAACGCGTTCCGTTTAGGCTGTTACGAAACGAAATACGTGTGGCCATATGGTCAAACGATCCACGGTTTATGGACGTTTGATTTTTCATTAGGTCGTTGGAAAGGCATAGAGGTCAACCAACTGGAGATGTGACATAAACGTTTTCTTTGATTGTGATTAATTAAGATTTTCGTAGAACCAATTGCATTTTATTTGCGTACATATTAGATGTAGCGGTGATTATGTATTTATAATTATTTCAAGGATTGTTATGGTATAAATCACTCTGTTAAGTTATTATTCTAACGAAAGCATAACGCAAGTACAGTAAATAATTAATTGCAACTGTTGCAAGCGCAAAGGAGTCGAAAAGGTGTGTTTCTATAGTGGCAACAAATAGCAGAATTATTGGAATAGGTTCCATTTCAAGGGATTCTTAGAAAGTCTCTTCGTCATCCACATGCTAATAATGCCAAGCTTTTAAGATGGAATCAACTGCATTCACATTGCTTTTAAAAATACTTCCAAGATAATATAGTATACTTCCAATAACCAATCAACTACATAAATTATTTATGTTCATCTTCAGCGTTCCATTTCAAATTTCAATCTTTTGTCAACATTGACAACAATATGAACTCATTAAGTCTTCTTAAGTCGTCCAACGTACGATCCACTGAAGCTTCAAAGGAGGATCTCCAATGGAATAATGACAATACAGAATGCTATCGAATTGTGTGAGGTTGACAGCGCAGCGCGTTCAGCTCGTCGTACACATATCGAATCTTTCAAATCAAGCAACCCTTTTATACGAAAACCAGTCGTTTTAAATTCAACGACACGCATTTATATCAGCGTCATGGTCCATCACGGAATTTATACCTACCGAACCCACTTCTTACAGGTCTTTTACTTAAGATTTTATGGCCGCGCTACATTCGATGTTAAATCGAAATTGAATGCATATGCACGAAGCCAATCGGATTTCGGCTTATCAAGATTATCAAAATCAAAGGTATATGTGTCTAGTCAGAAGGTATTGATTACATTTCACTCGCTGTGATACTGTATATCTAAAAATATGGAAGGGGCATTTCTAAATATCGTCCATCGGCTTGTAAATTGGTGGGAAATCAATCCGAGTGCTTTTACTAAAAGGACGAAAGCCACAAGATCTTCGAATATTTGAAAGTCGCATCATAAGAGGAGTACTCGGAGGGGTTCACTATGAAGACATTATCAAGTCCGTTAAAGTTTGCCGAATTGCGTTGGTTGGTGCACGTTAAGTGCGTGAGCCCTGAGAAAACTGTTGAGAAAATATGGATGGCTGCAATAAATATAAACAAACAGGTATCCTGATAATCCACAAACAAAAATAATGTCGATGCGAATCGAAAGTAGTTCTATAAATTGCACGCATGCCTTCTGGGAAGCGAACGCCGCTTCCATCTTCCAAAAATATAAGCAAATCGACGACAAACTGGAATATGAAAACTGTACAGTTGCGTAACTAGGAACCCGCATGGGTGCCCGAGATAGAGGCACCAATCTCTTCTATTTGTTGGCTTCCACTGATCCGAGCCAGACGCGTCTACAAACTGTTTCCAATTAACTATCATGTCGGCGTCTGATTTCATTAATAAATAAAATTCGACACTTGCCGCGCTCGCGCTCTCGCATTAACGCTGGATGCTGCATGCACCGATCTGAATTGCTGGTAATCATGTCGCATAGCAATTAAAAGATTGCGCCCTATCCATACACAAAAAGTACATGAAGAAATTATTGGAAAACGAGATCAAATAGTCGCATTGATAATCATTTCCTTGTGTATTAATCTATGCATCTCTTCTGCGGCTGTGATTTTATTCATGACATGACTAACAGGAAGATGAGTCGTGTGAAAATCTTCATAGACAGTTGCTTATAGCTATGAATTAATGTAATTATTTGATTGAATTAATTTATAGGAAATATGGTTTTTAAGTTAAGCAAATTTCGCAATGATTTACATTTCATGTTATATTCAATATAATAGTAAACCAGTGAATTATGTCTCATATTAATCCCTTATAGGTGCATTGATTAGACATACCACAGAAGTAATAAATTGATTACGGCAATAGAAGCTACCTAATAAAGCACTAATAAAATACCAATTAATAAAGTGCAAATTGTGTACGTGGTAATAAACTGAAGGGCGCCGTAAGTGGTCATTACGTCCTCGTAGCGGCACTTGCTACACAGGTGGAGTCTCAACGACAGCACGCGCAAACTAATAATAATAATAATCGCAAAAACAACTTCTTATTGCAAAGGTAACACTACGATGCATCGCTTGGCGCTCTGTTGCATGTCACGAGGAGGATTTTTGTTATATACGTTTCCTTCTTCTCGATGCTGCTGGTCAGTCGATAGCACTTACGTTCATGTCACGCAGCGGCTTGTCGGGCGTCTGGACTCCGGAGGTGCCGGTATCTCAGGCGTCTCCTCTTCTGTAATTGAATTGGACGATGGTTATTTTTCCGATTGCTTCGAATGTTTACGAGGAGGATGTTCAAATGTTTTCGTATCGGCTAATTGGTGACAAACTTATGTCACTAAATTGGGGATTAGGGTGTATTTGAAATTTATTTAGGGAAAGCAGCACTGAGATGTTTTTATGATGCATGAACGGCAATTACACACTTGTTAAGTAGCCTGAGGATACAACTGGAGACATCTTTTTTGATATGACGTGAGTAACGTATAAAATTGCTATAATTAATATTCGAGTGGTATGAAAATGGTAGCTAATTATCCGTAATGAGTTTGCCATAACTTGCAATCATCAGCTATTGATATTTTATTTACGTACTCAGTTGTGCGTAGTAGGAGGGAGCGATATTCGAAGATGGCTTTCATTGAGAAGTTCTCTGCATGAAGCTTAAGTAACAACAAACAATAATTCATTTACGAAGCAGTGGTGCAGTGCGCTTCGCGTGCGGATTTTTTCATTGCAAAGCACGTTGCGCAAACATGTATGCTGTAAGTCTGAAGACGTCTGAAGTGTGTGTCCAGCAACCACGCACCAAGTATGCATCTTCCTTTAACAGAGACTTTACATTACTCTACATGGTTAACTGTACTTATGTCATGTACACAACAGCAATAAGGGAACAATCCTACATTTAGCAAATTTGTTTGCTGATATTAATACCTTTTTTTGCTACCTTTGGTAAATATACGCCCATGTCTTCATTCATTACTTCAATGACTGAAAAATACATACACGCACTACACAAAACACAGCTACGCATCATACATGGTTCTTAACAATTTTATAAAATATTTAAAGCTCAATGCATTTAGTCATATTTCCATCGTATTTAGCGATTGGACTATAACTAGCACTAAGTAATGAGTCTGCACGTACTCGCTACATGTACCTTAATTATTTATTAATAACAAACCGTGGTGTCTGTAATAGCATAGTAGGATGTTCCACGACTCCTCAACGTGCCTGAATGTAGAAAAATCTCTTCGCTCATGCCGACTAGCAGGCAATTTTATTTCGTTATTACGAGAATTATTCATGTGCGAGAGTCGGTACGTGCTTTTTCTCTATGATTTGACCAGTCGTCAAACAATCCTGCCATTATGTTTTCATGCGTTTTCCAAGTATGGTCACATCATTGCGTCGTTATTAGAAAAGTAATGTAGTGTTGGTCTTTTGCAATCTTGCAATAATTTTATATTCGAAATATAATCCAGAGTGGCTAAACTACCATACCTTCAAATTTAAAAATCAAAAGATAGTTTGATGGCAATCTTGGCTTGTTTGACGGGGCTCTAAGCCCGCAATGACTTTGAGGACACTCGTAAAAGGGTCTTTGCAGCCAATTTCGGAAGTTCGAGGTCTCCTGGCTTGACAGGCATTTGTTTTGTATGATTTTACGGAAGAGCCAAACATTTCTTGTTCCGGCATTGAACATTGAAAATTATTTTTTGGAAGCACCTGGTTATTCTTCTATTTTTACTGCAATTAGCGTTGTTCTGATTAACATTAACAGCGTTAAGCTTGGTGATTACTCATGGGATATGGCATACCTCCAAAATGGCACTTGTTACCATTCGTTAAAAGAGATCATCATATCGGCTCTAGGATCATCTATAACACATTCATTCATCAGCGGGCTCGCGCCTGCCAAGTTCTTCGTTTCTTCCGCCCTGCGCAAATCATCATCGGTCGTTCCCATTTTCCAAGTCTGACCAGCATCGTCTACGCTTCTGCAACTAATTCCTCCTCAATCAATATTACGCATATCTTACATGTACGCGTGCAGGACCTACTTAAGCTCCTTCCAGCAACCCGACCAAATGGTTTTTATCTCTCATCCAATGACCCCAGGCCTTCAAATACTCCTCCTCTTAGTAAAATAATAATAATTGCTTTAATAAAATTAGATTTATAACAATCGTTTCTGTTGGAGATGTTAATATTTCTAATAAAAGCCAACTCTGGATTGAGTAGTCGCCCTGATGGCAACGGCACTTGTTGCACGTCTTGCGCATAAACGCAGCAGTCTAGCCGTCATCGTCGACGTCGCCCCTAGAAATGGAAATGACGACGTCGACTACCGGCAGTAGCCTCTTCTCGTCTCGATTGCGTCTTGGTGGCTGCTTGAAAATCATCGGCGCGGCGATACCTCCGCGCCAGCAGCTCGTTTGCATCTTGTCGTTCCGGGTCGGGTCGTTTTGTTTATTTCGCATTTTTCTTGCTACAGATTGCGGCCGTTTTATTTTACGACGATTAGAAGCATGCACGTATGAAACGTGTACGCGATCCGCTGCGTTTCCTATAAAAATCTATGCCACAGCTTTGCTATCTATTAAGAGTCGAGTTAGTGTGATGTCGAGGACGAGATGATAGCGATCTAATTGTGTGGATGATTTTTTAATCGGATGCTGATATAAATATTAGGTAATTATTAATTTGCATAGCTGTTCGAGCGCTTCGAAATAATGTCGATAAAATTGGGGAATTACGCAGTGCAGGTTCTTTGCTATCTAATCAAAACTCAAAACGCTCAGTCGATATTATTAAATCCACTTGAAGTGAGTGAACTTATGGTTATTTATAAATTACCTATGGCGCCCGCTCTCCAAATGACACACTTCCGGATTAAAGGGGTTCATTGTGACGAGCGCACGCTGAGAGTACACAATCGCTATTAGTACTTGCACGAATTTATTATGCCTATTGCAGCTTGTGTAGGGTTACCAGCCTTAAACCAGAAAAATTAGTACATCCGTACATATAATTATATTTGAATAGTATTAAAATGAACAGGATAACAGTTGCGACCTAATGGTCACCCTATATAGCTTCAACTAATGCGGCTTAATACTTGCATACAAGTGCAATTGCTGGCACATACACTGCGCTTTGGGTAATACATTTCGTCGGTTGATTATCAATTTAAAACATTAAATTATATTAACTGGTGGGTATTATTCCATGTCATTCGTCGGGGTTGCCTAAGTGGCGTTGATTTATTTGATTAAAGGAATTGTGTTTCAAATATGCTGAGATATAAACTGTCGGCTGAAATGACCCTTATTCGATTATATAAGTACCTTTACCAATTTCTATAAATGTTTTTGTTTTTTATTAATAGGCCGATTTGTGTGCCATCTGGTCGCCATTTTTTTTTTTGTTGGCTAGGAAACGGGAGAGTAAATAAGGAGATACGTCATTGACCCATTTTGAAAATGGCGATTGGAGGGTACACGGTACAGAGGGCCTTAACAGCGTTCTAGATAAGTTTATTAGATCCAATATCAGAGGTTATAGCAAGATATGCACGCACAGAAATCAACATTCACATTAATTGTTTACACGTTCTCTGATAGCTTGCTATTATCTCGAATTGTTTTATAAATTTATGCGCTAGATACGAACGGAATTTTTATTTCCCATTTGAATTCGGTGTAATATTGTTTACAAATAGGAACGAGCGTTAATAAATTTGTTTAAGAAATACCTTCGTGTGTGTCATTCCAGTATTACAATTATTTATTTAAAGTACATAATCAAGTTCATTAATATTAGGTTGCCTTCTAAACGAATTAAACAACTGCGAAAACTCCGTAACTTAATATTATAAGAGTGTATCAACTAAAGCCGGTGCATTATTTATAAATGCAATTTTTACGTGGGAATGTTTTGCCGAAGTAATTATATGTGTTATTGTTGATTAAGCAGGAATTTTGATAGCATACTGCAATATCGGATGGCTTTGATTATATTAATATTATGCAAATAGAAGCTAATAAAAGCTTTTCGGTAGTTCCAATCAGTTAAGTTAAATAATGAACGGTTCGCAAATAAAAATGATCGGACGGATGATGTTCTCGAAGATGAAAAATTAATATGTAATATTCATAGAAATGCGATTCCTAGCTGTATTTCGCTATAAACATGATAATATAAGTTTGACATAAATTAAAAATAATCTGAGTTGAGATGAAGTGGTATCCAAGTTTTTGTCATTCGATTGGCATAAATTTATTGTCGAAAAAATCGATTAGGTATTTTTATGAAGTTGACGACCATCTGTTCATTAATTTTATCGGTTGAAATCTTAGTTTTATTGCTATTATTGCAATACGATCGATTCGATTTCTCCAGTTGGTTGCCAAATTGAATGTTTGCTTATTTGGCGTACATACATACACATCGGGAATGAGAAAGATGGAATTTTAGAGTTTTCGGCGTGCGAATATTAATTCTGTTTGTATTATATAAACAATGAAGTAGGATGAAGAGTTGAATGGGAATTTAATGATAGATTTAATCGAAGACTTTTTACAAAACGATGGGTTTTAATTTCGAGATAGGCGTGATTCACGCTCATTCGCGCACGGTTCGAAATTGAATTAAAAAATCACGTCACAGTCACACACGGCGATTGTCAATCACTGTATATTACGCGCAAAAGGCTGTAGAAGTTACCTAAATAGTAAATTTAGTTTTTGTGTGCATTTTTTTTGAAAATTTTGTTACCCTCTGGTAATTATACTTTTAATCATTGCATTGATCAAGTTGCGTTACTAATAAATTAATTAGCAACATTTTAATTTAAAAAAAAAAGTCGTCGTTTCTATTAATTCTAAAAGTATACAGACATGATGTTGTAGTCTCCACTCACTGCTGAATTAAAAGCATCTGCTTGCTAGTATTCAACAAGTACGAGAAGAGTATATTTGCGTTATTAGCGAATACATCGCTGGCGCCTACTTTTGTTAACTAATTAGCGTTTAGTGCGTGCGTTTATTCCCCGCTGCTTATTTAGTTATTCGCCATTCAGTATTTACAAGCCAACGCGCGCGTCTCCTCGGATCCTGAAGAGGTCGAGCTAGTAGCTGGCCATTAACAAAAACCGGCCACCATTTTTGTAAATTTTTTTTTGTTGCTTCTAATGCTGAATAAATATTAATTATATAATACAACACAAATTTGCTTAGTAATTTTACTGGGTACAATATGCTGCTACAGTCGTCTACTTGTCTGAAAACGTTCTTAAAAACAAATACATTATGTTAAAACATATTTACAATGCTATTTCTCTAAGAGAAGATTAATAATGTTATCATAGATATTTCTTTATATGCTAGACGTCCAGAAGGGCATTCACACTCGCACTTGAATTTCCAATCTACTTCAGGCCGGGAATGTCTTCTGCGAACATCGCCATCGTCCCCATATGTAATTAACGACGTGAAGCCACAATCTAATGATCACATGTCCATTTAATTATTAATCGAACACGTATCTGTTTTATGGCGTTTCGAGTGTGAAATCCGTTCATGTATTTATTTGTTAATTGTTTCTGATTTTATGTCTTCATGTATTACTTTATACATATTTAGCTTTAAACATTAATTGAACTAAATCAAAATAGTAATCATAGTCAGGTATATATAGGACGCATATTGTTATAGTTAATGTTAACAAGATTGACAGAAATTTACGTTTGTACCTTCCCTTATGGCGCCAATTAAGTTTTGGGTCCATCTCTGATCATAGTAGTTGATCGGTAATTTCTTAATGCGAATTCCTCAATACCTAAGCTAATGATCGTCAATTGACACTGCATAATACACGATTATCGTTCACAAATCGCAAATTAGTAGTTTGAGTTACATGATACATGCAATAGGTGTCTTCGTAATTCAGAGGAAGGAAACTCCGCAGATAATTCGCGTGTGAACGTTGAACTTAAAATTGCATACATCCGTCAGATTATTTAATTTGCTACGTTTTAATTAATTTCTGTTTGCTTAGTTCTATTTTTATTCACTTTTGTTTTTAAACGTAATCGAATTTGGATTTGATGGTTTTTAATCGATTGCAACAGAATCGCAGCATTGATTTTATTACAATCGCACAATCGAGACCATAACGGTAAAGAGTTTTTGTTATGCTGCAATAATACTCTTCTGCAGTGATCTTCGAGCTGAAAGATTTTTGTATCAACTCTCGTCTTGGATATCATCGCGATGTGTTGTGCGTCTTTTTTCTAGTCGACGTGCATAAATTGTTCGCCGTTTCGTTCGCTAGCAGCCAGCTCGTTTATCGATTGTCGATTGTCTATGTTCTGTATTTGGTGGCGACGTTGATGCTGCCATCCATGCTTTAAATGAAGTCTCTTTTCGCAGTGATGTACTTTTATTACGCATTTTCCCACAGAGCGCACGCATTGCACACACTTGCGCATTACGCTCCATGTAAGTACGCAAGCTTGACCGGCAAATATGTGCTTAACCTTAGAAAACTCCGCAACGCCATATTTATTCTTTTCTATTCATACATAGCGGTTAGAGCTTATTTCGGTCATATCTATAACTAATTTATAAAAATGTTGCGACGAAGATAATTTTAAATAATCATTTATAATACTGCCGCTTGCTATATGTTATTTTAAGTATAATACAAAATGAAATAATGACTGTGACCGACCGGCGCTGTGGGATAGCAGCCCCATCATAACGTCATAATAGTTCGTAATATTAACGGCCGACAATAAAGTCCAACGAAAGTAATATTTCATCATTATGCGGATCAGAAAATACAAATGTCTCTCTTCTCTTGGACGCGCAAGGATTTCATATAAAAGTGCATTCGGACTTGGCCTTTTTTCCATCTCGTATTTTTATTGTATTTCGCGTCGACTGCACTAGACTGTCACGCTAATAGCGCTTATATCCTTTTAGATGTCAGCTTCTTTTGAGCGTTTCCAAGCGTTTCTCTCTCGGTTGAATGCTACGGGTGTTGGTGCCTGTCTCTCTATTTTTTTTTTAATTCTTTGTGAAATCAACGTCGTTATTGTATTCCAAAGTGTGCATCATCTCGAGCTGCGAGCTCTATGCATACTCGCAGCATTTACTGGAATTGTTGTTCGTTCGTTTCTTCATTCATTGAGGACGGGACGTGGTCGAGCAAGCAGAGGAATCGTGGTGCGAGACGTGGCGCGCACAAATAAATCTGACGCCGAAGGTGTAAAAGACTTTGTCGCCCTGTCGTATAAGCATAAATCAGTGCCGTATAAAAATTTAAATTGTTACTATATGCGTGTATGTATAACAATATGTATATAGATGTACTAACAGCAGGCAAAAGCTCTTCTACGTTTGGCTTTAGTACTTTGCTAAAATTTGAACCTGCGTAGTATTATTACCTGCCTATAGGAAACTTCTAAATAAAAGCTTGGTGGTGTTAATGGTAGATTTATGTTTTAACGAGTACAAACTATGTGAGAAGTCTTCGCATGCTCATGTGTTTTATGACTTATATCTGCGGAAAATTCTCCTTATTATATTTATTATGGTAGTTTAGAATTTATGTCAAAATTGAACTACAAGGCAATTAATAGTGATAATTGTGGTTGTTTTTTTTTTTAAATGCCTTGATAAGATATTGATACTAAACAACGGATTTCACATAGAAATTTAAAATAAATATTCAACTCTATTCTTTGTTGATACAAATATAATGATGGCGTAATCGAAATTCGATGTAAATAATAAGATAAAACCGATAAACGATTGCAATCTTTGTTGGATTATTGTGTGACAGTTTTACTTATCGAATTGGTTTAGCTTGAAACGATGTTATCACGCTCATGAAAACTCATGAACAAATCGTTCATATTGTTTTGTTTATTTTTTTTTCCGCCACTAGTCAACAACCGATTTGCCCACCCCTGTTCTATAATGTCTTGAGATAAAAATATGACTTCGCTTCGATTTCGATTTCAAATCTATCCACATACAGATTGCTAAACCATTTTCATAACAAAGCGACCATCTGGCGTGTTTCCACCTGAAATGTGTGCACTTTACAAATATATTTCTATATATTCAAGCATTAACAACACAACAATAAGTATCTTCGTAGAGACTGCTTCTATTCTTCAGACTTCTTCGAAACTTCCTTTATACCTTTAAATAGAAGTTTCAGTTAGTTACCTGTTACCATCATTCAACCAGAGCGTCTTTCACGTATAAAAAAATTTATCGACTAATTTCTTGACATCATTAATAATTTAACATCCAATTTTTAATATGTAGATATTAAATTCCCAATTCCTAATTATCTTCATTAGATTTCCAATACAACAAGTTTCCTCGCCACTACAATTTTATCTGCGGTTATAGCATGGTATACCAAGACAAGGTAAGAAGACATTCAAAACAACATGAGATCTCCAATCCTCCGAAGCTTTTTTGTCCGTCGTTGCATCTTTTTCTTCTTCTTCTTTGTGGTACTTACCTGCTGCTGCAATGCAATGATGCGTCGGTCATTGTGTAGTTGTGAACCGTGCACAGCCCACATAACACCTCGCTCGAGTTCACCATCACCTGCGTCTACACGGGATACTCTCGCTTCTTGCTTGGTACACTAGAGGTGAGATTCGATTGTGGGCATGGTCATACCAAGCGTGTAATCGGATGCATCTGGCCATGCAATGTGAGTCTTCTTCGGTACTACATGTATACCCTTATTCTTTAGAATTAAAGAACGAAGACATTGAAGACTCTAGGCGTTGTACGTAGATTATGACCGAAACTTCTTGCGCAAGAAGTGCTTGCTTTCGTTTCTATGTAGGTGAAGGGAGGAAAAATTTATTTGATTTTTGAACATAACAGAATTTTTCGCTGTTGTTGCGTAAGTTGTTTGGGTATATAGAGCAAATCCCTGGAGAATTATAGTATATTATAGTAGGATACATGATTAGATTGTTATGATTGTTGCGAGGAGGCGCTGGCTGTTTGGTGACTTAAATACTCACGTTGGACGCGAGCGCGCGCAGTCGTTATCTCACGCGTGCTGAGTACAGTCGCACTCGTCAGCGTCCAATCGAGCTCAGTACGTTGCGATACCTCCACCTTACCTTAGGTACTTTGCTTAACTTGACTGCATGCCGCTTGCAGAAGCAACATCGGACTTTAATTAAGTTAAGTGCATCCATCGACTTAACTTAACAACAACACGTGGTGCGGTGTGTAGTGGATTCCGTAATGTAATTAATATGCTCTCGCGCGGTTTTTCATTACAATCGAAAATGTGACAACACCACCTAGTTAGTTGATTCGGTAAAATTAAGAACTGATATATATATATAAACAGTGATATTGTGCTTTACAACAGCGATGATGGCATGGCATAGACTGACTTAGATAATGAATGTTGTTACTTAGTAGGAGAGAAAAGCAAAAGATACTCTACTACTCGCACTGTGTGTTACTTATCGTTGGTGATTTGGTGATTCTATTCTCAGATAACACGTAGTAGTCATAAGGACGACATGGGGCATCATAACAAACGCAAGAATTTGATGCGGCGAGCCAAAAAGACGAATGGTATGTGCTCATTTTTGTGATATTCACGTTCATGTAGGTGTATTCTGTGTATTTGTGCGTATTTTGTGGCATGGATAATAGTTATATATTATTATAATTGTTTTATTTATTCATACATGTATTTTATGTTTACTGCAATTTTGTTTCTGTAGAATTGCAATTTTTGGATGGAATATTTATATAGTTTTATTTGATGTATTTTGTAATTGTATAAGGTAGAGCGTTGCTGTACAATTATCGTTATCAAGATGGTTTATTTAGCAAAAGATTTTATTTTTCTGATTATGAGAGGGTATTAATAGCAATTTAGTCAAGTCATATATTCATTCGGAAAATTATGTAGCAGTAAACTCGGTAATAAAGTGTTTCAAATTGTTCTGCACTAATAGCCTGTTATTATCTAAAGTAAAGGTTTGTAGCTAACAAGTGAGTGCACAACTGCGATTCCACATAATTTAATTCTAGATTTGATTTTACATTGTTTTTTTAGAAATTAGATTTTAACTAACTTTTAGTGAGGAAAAACAAGTCTATTCAAGGGCAGATGAAATTATCATAGTATATCAAAATAGACTATTTAAAAATAGGAAGTTTTCTAAAAAAATTGCGAAATCCTGCATGAGGAAATGTGACACTGATCGGAGGAAAAATCATATCTTTGATAACTTCGATCGGATAACAATCATTTTAATGTTCAAACATTCACGAATATTTGCAGATTTGCTCATTTATAACTATATTTATCTCCAAAATGCTGTTACCACTATGAACCCAAAGTTAAAAACTCGGCCAAGGAGTAGATTTACTAATTACAATAAATCACCACCAGTTTTCTTGGTAAACAAGTTCGAATATGTAAATAGCACGGACATCAATCCCGAGTGAGTTTGACAAATGTATTCAGAGGGCTAGTTACCATTCATTTTAAAAGTAATTTCGGTAAGAAATATATTAGAACAATGATTTCAATTAAAATTTCATTAAAATCAGAGACTTTGGGTTCTATCTAATTCCACAGTTTTTTAGTTGCTTCAAATGATTATTGTATTTAATAATTCAAAGGCAGGACTACGTTCAGATAAGACACATCGTCTTGCTTACCGGTAGCATTATATATTGAGACTTTTAGCTTTTGTTGTTTGGTAATTTTATTTAATTTTGTAATGTTTGTTTTTGTCGATCCAATCATCATAATATTACACATTCCTTAGTCCTTACTACTATCATTTTGTTTCTCTTCTCATATTATTCTTAAAATAAAATTATCAAAAATTCTCGTGGAATTTCCATATTCCGTACATATCTACTTTTCCCTCATTCAATAAGAGAAAATTATATTAATTCCTTCTTTCTTTCTTATTTTTTCTTAAATCCTATCCTGTCTTCTTCACAGCGACAACTAATGAAAATGAAAATTATTCATGCGACAGGCTCAGACTGCTTGATAGCTAGATACATTTATATACTTATAGTACCTACATTACAGTCGGCATTAGATGCATTACCTTTTTCTTCATCTCCATCATCTTCTCTCCGCTTCGTGAACTTATCATGCGAGGCATTCGCGCCCCGCAGCGAGAGCTAAAAGTGTTGAGGTACATGCTTTCAGCTTCTAACACTACCTTAAGCTCGCACCAATCACATTCAAATCAAAGTCATGTGTATGCGGCTTTTAAACCTACCCTGTTCTATACCTATATGTATACATAGGTAATACAGTATTCTCGTTGAACAATGCCCAACGCAGGGTGGAAATCATTTTCAGGCAAAAATCCAAATATCATGATTGCATCTCTTTGAATTGTGAATTCGCTGTATATTTCTTGTAGACGCGCTGATTCCTTATCCTCCAGTATTTATGTCATACAGTGCCAACTGCAAATTCAGCAACACTGGCCGAAGAGAACCCAGAATATATAAATAATTTTGTTGGATGCATATCTCAGCTTCTCAAACTTTGGAACTCGTAGTCTTTGCGTTTTAAATTTATAAAAATGAAATTAAAATCGGTACTAATTCATAAATTGTTCTCTTCGTTTTTCAATTTCGGGTATCCCGTAATTTGCGAAATGATCATATAAAAGTTTGAGGACTTCTGATCCAAAAGTGCGAAGCGATGTGCATCTTCGTGCGTTCAAGAAGAAGAAACTTTTGAATATGTGAATATGCACCGAGCTCAGTGCGCGCCACGCGTTTGTTTATTGTTGTTCCTTTGGGTGGCTGGATCCTATGCAGAATGGCGCTGGAAGCGAGACGCGACGAAAACTACTTCAGCTGGAAGTGGAGATCTTCGAGGAGACGCGAACGAACACATTTCACGTCTCATATACCTGGCGCCGTTCTTCTTCAATCGCACTGCCCTAGCCATCATCCATCGTCTCCCTTTCCATTGGAGCGGAGCATGTGCCATAGCATAGATTTTATTCGTACGGTGTACATACTCAAAGAATTGGTATATCCATCCGAAGATTGCGTACAAAAAATGTTTTATTGATAGTTTTGTTAGGCCTAGTCCCAGTACAATTCTTTGAGTCAATAGAAAGTCGTATTAATCAGCGTAATTACGATTTCCAGCTGTGTCCCGAGTGTAGTTTTTAAACGCCGAAATACTCCGGGCACCTCTCGTGTCGTCTCCAGCGATGGCATCGCATGCTGTCCAAGCTTTCCGTCCCTTTACGACTCCACGAAGAGCTGATATCGTTACCTTTGTTACATCTTCTGTCTCTGGTGTAGCGCCGCGCCATGTACCTATTTGTTGCATTCTTTTTTTCGTGTGTATTCCCTCTGCTGCACTGTATACAGCGCAACACCTTTATGCACATACTCGTGCATTTATAACTGACGTTCGCTTGCGAGGAGGACCAATTGCAGCAGCATCGACACGACCGATCTTCGAAAGAGCCAGCGCTGCTTCTCGGATTCTGGGGCCCTGCAGCAGCAGCAGCAGCCCAATGCCTTATTAAAGAGGCGCAAGCAAAAGCACGACTCGGCAAAAGAAACAAAAACCTGTCGGAGCTCAACTCAACTCATTTTACCTTACCGTTGTACGCTGTAGCTGTTTTGTTCTTCGCCTCTTCTTGTATTGCTGCCCGCGCGTATACATATACACCATCTTACCTTTTACCTTTTCTTTTTCATTTCATCGTTATTCAGGTTCCGTCGTCCTTTTATTGCCTGCATATGTTTGGGCGACGCAATGGGGTATGGGCCGATTCGATTTAAGCCCCAACACAGCGAGCCACAGGTTTCAGGTTCAGTCTCTTAGCGCCGGCGAGGCGAGTTCGTACGGCTGCTCTTCTTTAGCTTTACCTTCTAAAGTGGATGGTGCAGTGTAATCAGTTCTAGTTATGGTAGTTCTTGTGGTAAATTGTTGTTGTATTGTGAACTTGGATCGTTGTGCATCATCGCGTGTCGCATAATTTTATCTGCCAGTGTAATTGTTTGCTGCGGTATCAATATGGTTTGGATTGGGGAATTAGGTAAATGTTATTTTACATCTTTCTGATAAAGTCATCGGTTATCTTAGGGCTTTACCTTAATATTACCTTAATATGTAATACGAAGATGATGAAATGTGATGCACTGTTCATATGTTTAGTATTTAAGTAAAACTCTGAAGTTTGAGTTTTGTCCATGGTACGACCTGGCTTAAGTGTGTAACAAACTACAAGCTCGACCTAATGCTGGCGCCGGGCTCACATTTCTTTTCTCTTCTGTCTTCTCTTTCAATCTCGGCGCTTGTACTTTTTTTTTTCTTCGGCCGTCTTCTCTTCTTTTGCTTATACTTCTCTTGTTGGGTTTAGTCTTCACTTGAAATGTTCCGGACCTTAATACGTTTTTCGTGTTTCTATTTTTATGTGCATGGGGAAACAGGCACTCATTTAAATTATGGTAATAATAATTGTGGGATGATCCGGAACATGCTGATTTCGTATAAAAAAGCGTGTGCAAGACTTCAATTACCAATTGCATAACATCACCTTATCTATCATTTACTGGTCTACAGTGGTGCTATAAGTAAGATATGCTATTTCATGAATTTAAAAAAAAAATTTAATGATAATACCTCAATGAATAATATTTTCAAGTCGATTCAATTTTCATGCATGCTGCTATCATCAAAATAATCAAATTCAGCAAAAGATTTTATCACTCCTTTTAAACCGTGTCTATTAGTGAACGTCTTCGGAGGGATGCACTGGTGAAAACAAAGCCAAAGCTAGAATTTTTAAAGGTGACCACCACGCAGGAAATTTGGTTGAAGAAACTCAGTCTTAACCCGATCCTGTGTAGTCCCACCTCCGTTTAAAATTGCAACTTTTATCATTACTAAGAATGAATTATGAAGTAAATGGCTTCTATTACAATAGAAATTCCAATGGATTAGTGTTTTAATCCAAGGTAAGGTAACCTGTATCCAGAAATTGTCTAACGCCATTCGTTTCATACGATTAAAAAAGTATTTCATCACATTTAAAGTTTTCAAAGTAGTTGGTATAAATGGTATAGGTCAATTCTCAACTCTAACAAAGGGAAGGGTAAATGAAGTCAAGTGGTTTGCGGATTATTCTCCTATAATCTTTGAAAATACAATTTACGGGGAAATTATGATTAAGTTATTGCAAATAATGCAGGAAGCAATAATAAATCTAATATTAAATTCTGTTCTGTAAAACAAAAGAAAGTAGCGCATTCTTTGTTTGTTTCAAGGGGCCGCCAAATGCAGAATAATGTACCTATCGCAGGTTGTAGGCTAATTGTCTGAAAAATGTGATCGTTCATTCATTCAGATTTCATTCATACGTGATTGCTTAGTTAACTGAAGAACTCCGAAGAACTTTCGACACCCACGCACATCTCTTCATTTCTTTTATCTCAGCGCCGTTGACTGGTCGTCACAATCTCGTCATGCTCTCTAGGCAGATCATGAAGAGTTTCCTCTAAAAATTATCAACGATTTAAAAACCAGTGAAATTAAATATGAGCAATTAGAAGAGTTCGATCAGGTGGAGGAGGATGAGGATTTTATGTCCCGGCGTTTTATTGGCATACTTACATACATGGTAAAGCAACATGGGCGTGAAGTTCTTCTTCTTCCACTCTGGTCTTTGCACTCATCGATATTCATTCCGTACGCGATTATGGATAATCAAGCATGAGCTCTGTGCATGAGTAGGACCAGCCATATGGCGTGCGCCTTTGTTCACTCTGTGCCCGTGCATTTTATTTATGAATGAACCGAACGATTGCATGATAGCCTACGTGGATAAATAAACGATTTACGACCTGTGTCGAGAATGTAAGTACCAAGAAGCAAGAAGGCGAATCAAAAGTCTACGCCAAGATTTAGAAAGTCAAGTCGTTCGCCGATTGTCGACACATCGCGTTCTAAACGCATATTCACTTAATAACAAATCGCGTGGGTTCTCCTATCAGCGAACTGCACAAGTCCACAGGTGTTCCAGACATATTTTTTTTTTGCAGCTTCGCCGGAATTCTGAACGAATTTAAAACGATAAACCTACTAAATATAAAGCAAATCCATTACGACATACATAGTTATAGGCGTTATAATTAAACATGCATCCGATCCGTCTTAAGGATGATGATGCCTGTGCTTTGGCACACGAACGAAATGTAGGAATGGCAGGAATTATATTTACAACGGTTGGAACGTACCGTATCCACTACTAGAACTCTAACGCTGCTATTAGTTTGTGCGTCCAGACAGTCGAGACGCGCTTTTTTTCTTCTTCTCGTTTTGTTTTCGCGTGCCGAAACGCACTCGGCCGTGCATGTGCTTGCTTGCTTCACGTGTGTGTTACGCACATATACGTATAATCGTCCCGAATTAGATTAGATTCGGGAAAGTTAGCTAGCTGGCTAGTGTATAGTTCGGTAGCAGGGAGAGAAAAGCCTGCGGCCAGGCTTCCAACATCCTCAGAACATGTAACGCAAGCCATCTCGACCGCATGGCGGCATGACGAAAACGGCACCCAAACAAAACCACAGATATAGCTGCGCAGACGACATAATAAAATTAACTATTTATAATGTAATGCGACTGTGAGATAATTTTAAAGATTTTGGATGTACATGTGTCGTGAAAAACTTAGCTGGCTGCGTAGGAAGTCAGTCACAGTCATTCGATGAAATTTCGTTGTGCCGATTCTACAGGAAATCAATAAAAGTTTATGGTTTTTTATATCTATAATAAAGTTTTAATGGACTTTTGAAATTAAGAGCTTGGTAGATTTTTAAAATCAAAAATATTTGCGTTAAAAGTTTGCTCACTTTGCAAAGTAACAGCTGCGCTGTTTAAAGCTGCAGAAAGTTGAAATAAACATCATAAGAGAGGAAATTTATTCTAATTCAATCCTAATTAGGTAAACGATTCTTGTTCGCTGTCATTTTCTTGTGGTTGGTGCAAGAGCGAAGGCCTGAAATTGATGAAAATTGAACTTTTTTCGAAGTGAAAAGCATAGTAGCTTCGAAACA
>JARJDU010041450.1:0-10077 GCA_030264695.1 Lissagria laeviuscula
ATAGATTTGTTATTGCACGAATACCTCAATCAGTGATTGAATCATCATAACCAGCACCATCACAATTTGCCAATATATTATCGGTTGTTTCATTGACGCACATTTATAGATAAATATTTAATGGTTAATATTCGATCGAAGGCAAATAAAAAAACGTGAATGTCAAGTAAACCACCTAGCAAGCAAAATATTTTCAGATAATAACAATTTTCAAAAACTTCATAAAAATGTATTACTAATATAGTATAGATGGAATATAATAGGAAGCTTACTTAGTTAACTCTTTTGATCGAATAAAAAGGAGTAATGGAATCATGAGAACATATTCATGTCGGAGCGGCCAACCTACCTGCCGGCCATATAACGCGTATTAATTACGGCTTTAGTACGCGTAATTATGCATCGCGTACAAGATTCCACCATTATCTATCTATAAATTCCGAAATTCCATATTATACTGCCCTAGGATTTTATGCGGTCTGCCTTTTCTTCGCACCGCTTCGCTTCATCTTCCACAATCTTAGCTTTACATAACACTAAAGTCCGTATTACTTATAAATACTTCATTTTCTTGTAGAAATAGAAAAATTCACCAGATTTTTGTAGAAATCCTGGAAATTTACAGAAACCTGGTGTAATTTCGTTCATAGGTTTTTATTAAAATAAAAAAACTATACGTATAATTAGTGTTGTACAGTATAGTGAAGGATTGCAGTTTTCTTAAATGTTTTCTCTACCAAGTTAGAGAGTGTCGTATGCATAGACGATAAATTACTATAACAGATTGTGAACATGTTGGTTGTGCCGTATCAATGACCAGATAAAAAAGAAAATGTGGAAATAGCAAAAATCATTGCAATTACAATAACACTTGGAATAATATGACATATTTGATTGATTTTTATTTCAAACTTTTTTACTAGTATTAATCGACAAACTTTCAAAAATATTTACTTAATCATCATCTGTTATTGATAACAAAGGTTGTAGTACACTACCAGCGATGTATTTAGAAATATTGAGATCATAAGCAAGCTAATTGCATAAGCCCCCAAAAAATATTTCAGGCATTGCTTTTACGGCCGTTGTGAAAAGATAAATACGAAATAAATATCTTGTTACACGATACGATTCAACGAAGGCGGTTTTCTTTCACACAACTTAAATAAACTGAAATATTACCATTATTAAGACATTTCCCAAGTTTTGTACAAAACTTTGTTTTTTTACAATAAAAAACGCTGCACAACAACCCGAGAAAGAGAACAGAAACGAGAACGAAAAGGTTAAAAATTCATATTGTTAGGACATTCACAATAAGCTCCCGAGAACGAGAACGAAAAGGCTCCCGAAAACGGGAACGAGAACTTTGAGCTGGATTCAACTTTTCCGTTCTCTGACCAGTGATTCGCCGTGCCGCACCACGGCGGTGTCAATTCGAGGACACTCTTGTGCGGATCTCTGGGGGCGCCAGAAGCCACAGCAATATTGCTCGCACCCAGACGCCAACCTACCTTGGCGCGCCGTTGTGTTAACCAATCATGGACGGATATATACAGATATAACTAGAAAACACTAGCAAACTAAATATCCCTAGGATATCGTGGTCGATTTTCGATTCGTTCTCGTTTATTGTGCATCTGCCTTTATACTTTTGGTCCCGTTTTTACCTTTATTTGACTTAATAAAATTGATCTGTCAATTTCATTAGAAAATGAATTTATATGACAAATATAAACTTTTATGTGTAATTTTCCATAAATTATTTTTTTATTATAGAAAACTGACACATAAGTTCTTTGAGATGACTTTATATTATGATAAACTAAAGTGCCTAGAAACTCAGTAAATGAGATTAGATTAAAAAGCACTTTATTAATTTTATCTTGCATTATCTTCAAGTTAATGCTATAGCATGAAGTAATAAATTTTTGACTTTATGATAGTGTCACTGGCACTGTGACAAATCTGATTACAGCATGAACGAACCACGAACTAACATAACTAAAATATCTATTTTTTATTGATCTGTTGAAATTTAAATATTCTGATTCAAGAAAGATAAAACATCTTTTTCAGGGATGGGAAACCTATTCACATTTGTGACATCCTAAAAATCTATACTTTTTACTTTACTCTTTAGTAAGGAAAATAATACAAACAGAAAAGCTAATATACAGCATGCACAGAAAGCTAGTAAGAAGCAGAAAACTCAGCAAAAGAACAAAAATGCAAATATGAAAAAAAAGTTGATAAGGCCCATAATATTCTTCGCAATGAAAACAACAACCATAACTTAAAAAGACGAACATAACCTCAATGTACTGGAGAGGAGAATCATAAGAACAATACTAGGACCACGAAAAGCAAAACGGTTGGAAATAAGAGACAATAGGAACTAGAAGACAACACATAAACGCATAAAAACTGACATGGACAGGATATATACTGCGCAGATCTCCTACGGGCATGATAAGGAGGATAACCAATTGAATACCAAGAAGACAAAGAGGCCGAGAAAGACCAAATAAGAGATGAAAGGAAGTCGTCGAAGAAGATATATAAACACTAATGCTTAATTTATAATAGTCCTAGTCACAGTCTTAGTCTTGTCCTAGTCTTAATACTAACGCAAAATGTGCATACACAAAGGTCTTAAGAATCGAGAATAGAATCTTATGGAAATCTAAAAATTCACTAAGGCTAAGATCAAGACTTAGCCCACTATGAATCAAGCATAAAAATATGCACAGGACTAGCAGGTAAAAGCCAGAAATAGTTTAGAACGGAAGGTAAGCATCACAGAAGCAAAGCTGATTTTATATTGATTGCAACTTTTTTCTCCAAGTCGTGTTACTTACATTTGACAGACAGATTTTGCAACACGGCAAACCATATAGTCCTAGAGACCCAACTGAACCAAAAGCACCTCTGCATAGAAACGAAAACACATCCAAAACTATAGAAGAAAGAAAAGACCAAACAATAGGATTATTCCACCTCTGTCAAAAACAGAATTAAAACGAAGATAATAAAAAAATAATAACATTAAAAATATCCAACAAATCGTATCATATTTCATTGACTTAAAAATATTCTAATCGCCGTTTTTACAGTCCAAATTTTATTACCATTTTTATTTATTGTTTAGTAGAATTTACAGCAAATTTTACGAGTTCGACTGCAAAAACCAACCAAAAAATATTAAATTTCATATATTAACAACTACACTAACAAAGTTCTATTTGCTTATTGAAATTACTTTTTTCTTCTTCTAAATGTCTTCAAATTAAAGAGAAAGCAACAAATATGATGTATGGACTGGGTCTAAAGTAGTGATACTAACTCCAAAACTGCTTCCCTCCTCACATGCCCGTGCCTTAAATATAATTTACAATTTAGAAAAAGTCGCCGCGCAGCCGAATAATGAACGTCGACTGGATTCAATAACAATTTGTTACTCACAACGGCGATAAATCAAAAGGCAGGCGGCGAGCAAGCAGTTATAATTCAGAACGGCGGCACACATTTATCAAATTATTATTATAAATATTGTTGTTATAAACTATGTGCCAAAGTGCGTGCGCGTATACGCACATCATTTCTTTATTACCATTCGAGCTAATTATAATATTTTAATGTTATAAGAATCCGTGCGCACTGAATGCTGGATTACAAGCATTCAAACGTGTTCGTTGAAGAATATAAGGTAACTTCAAGAAGCTCAGATGTCATTTATAATAATTTTTAATAAATACAGAGATGGATTTAAACAGATAAGCACTTAAACAGCATTTTGTGTAATAAAGTTTGGATCAACACAAAATTGTAAATACAACTCATAGTGACTTTTAAATAGATAGAAGTTTCGTGTGTTGTAGAAATTATGTTTGACATTAAAAATCAAAAATGTAAATAAAATAAATAAATTCTATATGATTTATCAATTTTTGTATATAATCAATTTTTTGATTTTTTTTGGCATGGAACGCATTATCGTATTTTTTATTAATTTATACGATAAAAATAGTTTCGCTTAACGAGTGTTTCGCTCGATATGCGAGGTTTCACTGTATAATCAACATAAAAAATGATAACAAAGTCCCAAAATTATAAAATGCGTGTCTATTTTTCTCGTCTTCTTCTGTCGATAAATAAAATAATAATGAATGAGCATTTGAAATAGCATTTGAAAACATTTGATAAAGCATCTGCTTATACATAAATGAACAGACGATGTTATCTTCATTTACACGACAAAGGGAAACTCGAACCTTTTGACCATCGACATCTAGTGGCCACGAAGGCCAGCACAGCTAATGCCATGCATATTTGTCAATAGCTGTTAACATTGTTAACAGTAGTTAACAAGACGCAGGCGAGCTGCGACTGGAATAAATATGAATTACGAATAGATTATTATAAGAATTTATGTTTCGGGTACCACAAGCGATCGGAAGTCGATACTTTGTTTGATTCTTATCATCCACAACAACAAACAGTACAAGAACATGATGAATACCTCAGCATGTAACTTTTATGTTAATTATGTTAATTTTATTTATTTACTCTTGTTTGTCGTAATGTATGCATTTTGGGTCGAATATTTTAAGTTTATTTGATGCCTATAACCTACATATTGGGTGGTCTATATTCTAAAAGCGTAACCTAAATACTATTCAGTTTAGACAGATATCTGATTAAAAGTTGTCAACGGCTCGTGTGAATTTGCACGGTTTGGAAAATACTAGAAAGCAGCATTTGCTGTTTCAATTAAAGGCATCGATGCGCACGAGGTTATAATTCGCGCGGCGCAGGTTGCTATCGCCGCCAACTTCAAGATGCACTTCGTTGCGCTTCCTTCGAAAGTCTTAACTCTCCCGCATGCAGACAGGATGTTACTTTGCTATGGGTATGCACCTCCTGCACCTCGTTGGCGATGTTGCGATTTGGGTTTCCTTATAATGTACCTTACGCTTGAGCAAAACTGCGCTTCGGAAACCTGTAACTTTCGCCATAAATAAGCTGAGGCGAGCGTTGGGGTTTCCTGGTTTGCGTTTGCGCCACATCACGACCAAGTGCCAACCGAAGAAGTACAACAACTAAAGTAGGACTAGCAAGAAGCTGGCTGCTTGCTTGTAGACGAGAATTTAGTTGTAAACATAGTTCTTCCATCTAAATTTTTAATTAATTCCTAAATTTTTTAACTTTAACTTAATGTTTTGGAATATTGCCAAACAAAAGATAGGTTTCCGACCGCTGTGAGCAAGAGATCTGTTGAGGTATGTGGCACCAGCTGACTATTCGAAGGGACACTCCCTCGCGCATTGTTGAACTGCTGCTATCACAAGGTGCAACACACATTACGAAACCGCAATGAGCAAAAACGCTAATCTTCTCCACTTATTTGTCACTCCAAACGCAACATCATTAATCAACGCGAGTCCGGCAATGCGAATGCTATGCAGGGTTAGAGAATAGATACGCGGAACGAACATGCAACATAACGTTGTATAGTCGGGAACTGACGACCCGCGAGTCACTTAATACTGTGATTTTGAAATAACTTAAAGTTACCTATCCTAATAAAACGAGTAACTGCATATGTAAGAAAGAAAAATGTTACCGATCGCTGATGCATTAGTTAAATTCCATCGCGCCTGCTACGGAATAAATCTTGATTGCGCGCGGGCTTCGTGGGTGACTGATGAGGAATATAAGTTTAAATGACTTAGAATTCGCGAATGTGTAAAAAATGACAGACGCTTAAGGTGTGTCATTGCTGAGACTCCTAGAAGAGAAGAGTAATAAAAATATAGATTGCCCATAGATTTAAAAAAAGTGTTCAGCTGGCGCCATCTATCGTAGTAATAAATTCCCTCTAAACTCTAAACAGTAGCTTGAACATAAATAAAGTTTCAACCAACGTACAAAGGAAATTCCGTAAAAGGGCAAAAACATAACATTTCGATCGGTAAATATCAAGATTGCATCCTGGCGATCTGATCTGATAACTCGACTGAGTTATCCTCACCTCTTGCGCATTCCTCACTAGCTTCCACGCGCCTTTTCTTTATTAACTTGATTTAACAAAACAATTTTCTTATAGCAACACCTACTGAATTCACATATACCTAAACTAAATTCCGCGAGTTTCCATGAGTTAGGAACTGTTAGTAGTACAATTTGAGATACTGCTTGATTCACCACCAGGAAACAACCAAAGCCACTACTTGCAAATAACATTCGCAATATAGTTAAAGAGAACTTGTATACGTCCCCATCGTCGTCGAAGACATGCCACTGGATTCAGGCATCCGTGCGCGCGATTTATGCTACAGCTTCTGCGCATTCGTTACTTATAGAAAGCGCTGGAAGTAAGCATCTTGCGGCGCATGTCGTTTTTCATATTCAGGTATTCCTCCAAAGAGCAGAAGAAGTTGCAGTAGCAACGAAGAAGAACAACGGCGGCCTGCACGTCGGTTTCTTCCTGAATGGCAAATATTTACGAGTTGGCCTAAAGTCGTCGAGCAGACGTTATAACAATAAAACATGAGCGAAGAGATGAGAACAGGAGGAGAAATAATATGTAAATGGATGCGCGATGCAGGAATACTACAATCGAATGCTATACGAATATGCCAATATCGATCCGGATTTTCATCCATGTAGGATTTACTTATAAGTGATGCTTTCGGTAGCGGCGTGCACATAGCAGTTCTTTTTGAATTAATGTGATGAAGTTAGTGCAAAATTTAAAAAAAATCGAGATTTTACCAATGGGTTTACTTTTGACAATGATAAAACGATATAATGCATGTATGTGCTGGTCGAGTTAATATCAAGATTACATACTTAATATCTTGAATCTTGACGAGATTCCTTGACGGCTTGACGACTTTTTGCCAGTTTAAATTGATTCACTTTTTTTCAAAATTACCATGGTTGTGGTCGCTTTTAATATGCTAATAGACAAAATTGAGACACCAATGATGAGGTTGGATCAGTTAGAACCAAAAAGATTTTGTTTATTCTTTATGTCGAGATTCAAGATTTTCAAGATATTGTCGATATATCGTGATCAAGATCAAAATGATACCTTCTTTAAGCCGAGGGATTAACCCAACTCTCGTCTTGGCTCGTCAAGATCCAGCACTAATGCACATTCAATTGGTAAATCTGTTAATGTTAAAACCGATTGAACTTTATTGATGAAAAACGTGAAAATTAAATTTTAGATTTAAATTATTATCAATATTATGCAGATTTGCAGATACAAATATTTTTGATCAAATCAGTGTATATTTGCGATGGTTTAAGCAAGAAAATGGCAGTTGTCTGAACAAAATTACTGAAGTCATGATTTGATTCCGACCAGTGTTATTATTTTACTCACACACAATTTCTAATATTTTTTGAAAATTTAGATAATTCTTGCATATTTATATTAATTAAAATTTTCATTAACATCCCAAACTATTGGGACTGATTGTAATATGAGCATAGGTTTAAATGAATTTTGTGCTACCTGCAACATGATGCAATAGAACAGAATGTGCAAGCAAAACAACAATTAGATAAAGCCATCGTCCATAACTATATTACTGCCGGTAATGACACACATCGTACGATCCGCAGATTAAAGTAAGTATCAAAGATGAGCCAACAAAAACCATTAACACGACACATAACAACAACACGAATTCCAAAAATCTATCGTTAAATAAAATCGCACACGTGACAGAAGTCATTAGCCTATTTTTCGTTTGCATTTTCATGCAAAAGTACAAATTAATTTAGTTATTACTAAATCATTAGCTATAACATTCAGGAAAAACTGTGATTTTTTTTTAAATTTTGAAAGCACCCTTAACTTAAATTATAAAAACAATTGTTTGCAACAAGAAACCAACATTTTTCTTCCAAAAACAAATAAAACAATAACATTTTATACAAGTAATTGATTAATTAAATCATCCGCAATTAAATTAATTGCATTGCAGAGTTCAATAATAATTCCACTTTGATTACAAAAATCGACATGAATTCCCCATAGAAAATGAAGACACACGCTTATTAAAATCTAAGTTCTCAAGCGCACAGCATGAACGCAAGTGAGAAAAATCGAAAATTAATTGAAACAAGACATTCGATGCAAGAAGACGTGACGGCGAGATTTCAATGCTGGATGATTATAAGCGGCACGCTCTAGCTTCATTCAGAATGTCTAAATGACGGCATGCAACGGCGGACATATTAATTAAACCAGTTTTAAATATTTATTCTATCACGATCTGATATCGTCGCGCATTTGTCAATTAAATGCAAATGCATTTTGCCAATATGCAGGATACATGTTCACCCATGGTTACAATCACGACGATACCATCTTCGATGACACCACATGAAGATATATTTAGGAGAGAAGATATATCTGAGATTAATTGGATTATTTCGTATGAGTAATACCTTAGTTCTTTTGTAAGAGATATATAATATTATATGTGTGTATTAAACCTTAGACTACGGCGTGGGTCCCTCAAGAAACCCTGCGCTTTCTTTTACTTGAACATCTTACTTGGTATATTTTTTAAATAAATTTTCCTTCCCGGGAACAGTGCAACCTCGCATAACGAGCATAATTCGCTCAAGAGTCTTACTCGTAATGCGAAACACTCGTTAAGCGAAACCATTTTTATCGATAAATTAAACTAAATGACGATAATGCTTTTCATGCCGACAAAATACTCAAAATTTGAAATTTTTTACAAAGAAATGCAAAAAAAAATTGTTAAGAAGCGTGCATCATCTTCATCTTTTCACCTAGAATGAAAATTCGATTTGCAGAAAACAAAAAAATCGAAATACAAATTTGTAATATACCTAATTCTTTTTTACTAGAAAGTTGTCTAGGGAGATTTGTATTTGCCGACGGTCCAAAATTGGGAAAAAATGCGCCATTGCATTATCATTGAATAAATTTGTAGCGCGCATAGTTTCTCCTCAGTAGGATGATGCTTCTCAGCGTTAGGATGTAACAGTTTCTCATGCATTCAGCATTTCAACGTCATTCGTAATACAAAACATCGCTCGTTAAGCGGGTCCTAAAAAAAACTTGTTATGCGAATTGCTCGTTATGCGAGCGAGTTCCATTGTATTTATCTCTTTTACAATTATACTTAGCATGATGTATTGAACAAAAAAGTTTGTGGGATCTCCAAGGGACCGACGCCCTTGTAAATGTGCACAATTCTTTTCTACAAACCATAAGTTATATTACTTTTTTATGTGTTTTACGACGATAGTGAAGACATTATTTTTGCGACAAGTAATTTTGATGTTGTAAGTTGTTTAAATCCTAACACGAACCAGTGTATGTTACTTCTTGAGTCTTGAGATTTGTCTAAATTTTGCATGATTTCGCGACTTAATGATAAAATAACTAGTGAAGAGCAGAGGGCAATTTGTAAATTAGTAGGAATTCGTGAAATGTGGGATGACTTTATCGAAACTTCTTATATTCCCCATGACACAATAACTGTCGATGAATAGCTGATAGAATTGCGTGGAAAAAGTGCTTTCCGCCAATATATCTACTCCAAAGCAGTAAAATATGATATACACATTTGGAAAAAAAGTGTCATACTTTTATATAATTTGTAAGTTTATACAAAAGCTTGCTAATAATCAAGCAGAAAAGAACCAAAATTTGCGTATGGTGAAATATCTTATTGAACCACTTTACAACACTAGATGTGCCGTAACTACGTACAACTTTTTAAGTCAATGCCCTTAGCGGAATTCTGTTGTTAAATTTTTTCGTAATATGTGTTAATTTTCAATATATTGTTTCATTTTGAACACTTTCTTTCATATTATTTTATTCCTTAATTACCGTAGGTCTAAGGAACGCAACAAATATTTGTCATATAATCATGCTTATATAATGTAATATGAGTTTAACAAAAGCGCAAAATATTTTTGGTATTAAACAATTAAAAACTGAATAAACTGCTTATCGTTTAGAGAGTCACCGATAGATTAATCAAATTTGGGAGATGATTCTCTCTTTGAGAG
>JARJDU010041458.1:0-12543 GCA_030264695.1 Lissagria laeviuscula
TATGGTTTCTTACCTTAGCTTCTAATGATGCTTTGGTATATTTATATTGACAGAAGAGTTTCCGCCTGCCGCATTTATGCCTTGAAATACCAACGCATTTACCAACGCGTACCAGAAATAAAAATGGCCTGATAACCAGACAACAACCATGCGTTCTTGTACCACAGCTTCGCTTCTACCACCACATTTGTACCACCTTCTGCGCACGCGTGAGGGCAGTATAGCCAGATATAATTTTTAAGAACCAGATCCGTGTAAAAATTCGCCTGATTTAAAAACGACACCTAATCATTGAAATAAGTGCAAGTAGTAAAATTTCATTTATACATGTAAATGCTGTTATGTTTCACTGCACACCGCAGTGTTACATTGTTCGATCACGCAAGGGTGTCAACATTGTTTATATGAATATATAACAAATATGCAGCGGTTTGCTCTCCTTCCTTGTTAAGCGTTCTATATTTTCCACTTTTATGGTTTTTATTTGATTTATAGATGAATGCAACAATCCCATCTTTGCTTATATAAATTAGATGTAAAAATGCGGGGTTGAACTAAAGTTAATTGTGTTTAATAATATAATATATTGCACATGTGCACATTGATAGAACTGATGTCTTGTTGGGCAAAAATCGTTATTTATACACTTGCATATTACAATGAAAAAAAAAACTTACATATAGATATGACAATTAAAACAAGCTTACACTTACATATTGCATAGAAAAAAAAACTTATGGTAACATGTTCCACATTTCTTATGCATACACACTACTAATAATACAAATACATAGTTAGTTTTGCGTTAAGCTAATATATATTTAATTTCTGGCTTAAGTCTATAAACTTTTCGTTCGTATGCGCTTTCGAAAAGATAAATAATATTGTTTTCTGATTCAACGTATTTCATGTTTATTTCTTTGTTTAAAACTAAATCTTTTACATAATGATATTTTATATCTATGTGCCTGGCTCGCCTGCTATTTTCAAAAGATTTTGCCATGCTAATAGTACTTTGGCTGTCAACAAGCAGTGTTGTCTCCGTGTCCTTATATAAATCATCTATGCAGATTCGTTTAATATTTATCAGCTCACTTGAACTGATGGCAGCAGCGATATATTCAGCTTCAGCTGTTGAGAGCGCAACTCATTTTTGCTTTCTTGAAAACCAAGAGATAACGCAGTTATGGTACATTGTTACAGACCCACTAATACTCCTCCTGCCAGTAGCATCTCCCGCCCAGTCGGCGTCAGAATATGTCGCCAAACTCTTGTTCTGGTTTTTATCATACGTGAAACCTATATCTATGGTGCCTTTTAAGTAACGCAACACACGCTTTGCTTCCAACCAACAAGAGTTGGTGGGCTTATCTAAAAATTTCTTCAAACAACTGGTTGCAAAAGATATATCTGGTCGTGTGTTTATACTTATGTACATTAGGCCTCCTATTAATTTTCGACATGGTACAGTAATGATCTCCTCCTTGGCATTATATTGGTACCCTTTAGTTATTGGGAACCTGGATGTTTTGGCCACATTCATTTCAAAACGGTCTAAAAGTGACTGTATTAAATCAGTTTGTGTTAACTTTATTCTATCCGTTGTTTGTTGTACTTGAATGCCTAAAAATGTATCTACTTTGCCTAAACATTTTGCTTTGAACTGTTCCCGTAGATGTTTTATTATTTTTGCTACCTGTGTTTCCTCTCCTATTATTAAAATGTCGTCGACAAAAATAATTAACCACGCGCTTTTTGACTTGTACAAGCAATAGTCATTTTGACTTCTGGTCTCTCTTCCGTTACGTTGGCGCGTTTGGGACGGCTTTCTCCTCCCGTCCAGCGATTTCGATTTCCGCGGGTTGGTCCTTGGTAGCTTCCTCGACTTCGTTGATTCCACCTGCACTGGTATGCAAGGTGCCTCTGGCGGTTGCATTTATAACTTGCAAATGCCGCATCTTCTCTCGGTCCTGGATTAGTCTCCAATTTCATTTCGGCATCTAACAGGCACGATTTTACTTTATCGATGCTAATTTTATCGTCATTGAGACTCATTGTTTCAATGCTTGTTACTACGTGTTCGTATTTAGCAAGGCATTGTGAATAACAAGTGACTAATCTTGACACATTCTTGCATTTTAGGCCCGCTTAAAGCAATTTTATTAATTATTGAATCAAAGTTTGAGAAATGATTTTCTAATTTTTCATTTTGATCGCACTTCATATGCACTAACTTTTTAATTAGGTCTAGTCTCGTAAAAGTAGTGTTTCTTTCAAAAACATTTTCCAGTGCGTCTATCATTTCTTTCGCCGTTTCGACCTTTCTCCTGTATTCTAGGTACTTAAACATTGGACGATTATCGCTCTTGCATATGCGTCTTTTTCTCTCAGCGCTTCTGTGAGTTCGGCTGCTTCCAGCACTTCTTTAATCTTGCGCATTTCCAATATTAAAATCACTCTGAATTTCCAGTTTGTGAAGTTTGTGTTCTCCTTCAACACAGGTAATGTTATTGAGTCCGTTATCGCGTTTTCTTAATTTTAATACTTCATTAAGCACACTTTTTTTTGCTCGCAAGCCTTCCGCACTCATTTACAATTAATTAAAATTGTTCACGTATCCTGGGCCCATAACCTGTTAGGATGTGGTGCGGGGTTTAACTAAAGTTGATTGTGTTTAATAATATAATATATTGCACATGCGCACATTTATAGTCTATAGCAACCTGATGTCCTGTTGCGCATCCAAGTAGCAAAGCTACAGTGCACATGCTTCCCTACTCACTACCCCTTCGTGTGCCTCTCTCTCTCTACTCCAGCCTTTTCATTCCAACAGAAATGCTTCTCAAAGCAAGTTTAAAACGAAATTTGTGAGATGCGATAACAGTCTTGAAGTATCATTTTTAATTTACTTTGCTTAAGATTTCCAGTGTGCTGATTATCATGTTGAATCAAGTTTTCATTCCATTTATTCATATCATCAATTGACATGAGTTAAACTGCTAGACAATGATCAAAAGAAGCACCAGAATATATATATATATATATATGCGGAAAATTCACATTTAAGAAAGGAACGTACCAGACATGTGAATTAAATTTTAAAAACACCTGATTTAAATTTAAATTATTACCCGATATGATATAAAAACATCAGACTCTGCATGAGAGTCAATCGGGGCAAAATGGAACAAAGGAAAAGCATTGCACCCTTAAACTTGTTCTTATATTGCACGTCACTGTCACATGACCGTATTTAATTTTAATATCAATTTATATTAAATAATAATTACAGAATTTTAATAAGTTGCATAAAAGATGAAAGATCTCTAATATTCCACTTCACGGAAATGTTTTGCACAGTTTTTAATATTTAATCAGTTTGTCTGCAAAAGTCATTTCACATAGTAACCTAAATATGAAGTTAAATGTCAAAATCATTTTCATAATTACGTGGTTTCCAAACCAGTGCATTAACTTTAATTATAAGTACTACCCGATTAATTGATATTTAGACTGAATTTTTTATTATATATAGTTTGGTAATCATTAGTTTTGCTTTAAATTAAATTTCCCGCTGAAATCAAAAATCTAATAACGTCGTAGCTAGAGATATTCAGCTTAAAAATCCCTAGAGTCTGCTGATGACAGCTGTTGGTTGTGTGCCTAGATTAAAAATGGTGGATGTTTGTAATTAATTTTTATGTATTTACAATAGGCGCTTTTCAATAGGAAAACCCTTTGATTGTGAGAAACAGTAATCTCGAATGAATATAAGAAATGATTGAGGAGTGAAGAGTACGGTTCCATTTAAAAATGTGCGATGCGTGCTCGGACTTTTTACAACTACTACTCTCATGTAAGTTCTTGTTTATAAGAATCAGCCGGTTCTTAAATGTTTGAATCCCTATTTCACATATCAGTTATTATAAAAAGTATTCACACTTCCTTACATACATTACTTTGAAAGTGGTTTCTACAAGCAACATATTAAGTTTTTATTTGGTTAAAACTTGTTGAGGTTACTCAACTTTTCAGTTCTATTTCATTTTTACAGATGAAACAAAGGTGCTTAGGGAATCTAATGAGTTACCTGTTTTAACAAAGGATGATATTGGAATTTTATTAGTTTATGTGCAAACATGGCCTGCAAGGTAACTTTTTGCTTTATTGTATTATGTACAAGTTGAATGTTCTTTGTTTTGCAGGCAATGTATGTGTTGTTATCGAGATCCAAAGAATTTTGAGAAGTTCAGCTTTATTACGCAGGGTATTATTTATTTAGCTGTTTGTCAACTGAAGGCATTAGGTGATAGTGAAGTGGAGAAAGATGAAACTGAAACGGAAGAAGAATCAAACGATGAAGCAAAAGTTGATGATGTTGTTATTCAGGAAAGAGATAAATTGCTAATACTAGTTTCGAAAATATTCCTGTTGAATTTTCCATTGTATGTGGCATTCAAGCACACAATCCAAGCAAAATTAGAAGATCTCACCCAGCAGGAAATTCAATCTTTAAATATGTTCTGTGATCTACATGACTCTGAGATTCCAATATTCCTGCTGAGGAATGTTAGTTTGTTTTGTAAAACTGGAGGACTGCATGCTATGACATCATGTTTTACACATCTCACACCAGAAGCATTGCCTGTTTCCACTGCACATGCTATGATTTCAGTTGGTGAGGATGTTTTTATTTATATTTTCTAATTAAATGTATATAGCATATGGTATCACAATAATATATAAAATACATTTCAGTATGCAATTTGAAATTATGGATGAATTTCAAGAGCATGGTTTCCATGTTAGTCCCATTACGCTCATGTGTTTTGAGGTACATGTGTAAGCTTTCAGATCATGATTTGCGAACACCAACAATCAAAAGCATGGCAGGTAATGTAAAAGCAGTTTGCCTTCAAATGCTATTTTAGCTAAAATAATAGACAATGAAGCAATCATCTTGAGTAATCTTTATTTCATTTAAATTTACTTTAATTGATTTCTAATCTACTTGCAGATTTTATGTGGAATGCTATTAAAGATCCTCTGGACACACCTATGGCATTTGATTTAGAAGGTCTTGATTTAGCATTTAAATACTTTACATCAACAACATTAACAATGCGTCTTGCCGGAATAACTCAAATTAATAACCAAATTGGAGTGTTAGCTGAACTTTGCGTTGGCGAAGCATTACCGGAAGCCGAAGCAGCTCCTCGGTTAATGGCTGATTGGCTAATAAGTAATAACATAATATTTCATATTTTTGGTCCGAATCTGCATGTCGAAGTTATCAAACAAAGTCACATAATACTAAACTTCTTGGCAATGGAAGGTCGCATAACTTGCGAAAATATGGATATCATTTGGGCAGCTGCTCAATTGAAACATTGTGCAAAACCTGTGCACGATCTACTTCCTGGACTAGTAAAACATTTGTCAGCACCTCCGGCATTGCACTTATATAGTTTGCTAGTGAAATTGGAGCCAAGAGATCATACTGAACAGACCTTATATCTGGCATCTGCTCTTATAAAATTCATTTGGACGCGTGGTGGTGCTGGAAGTGAACCCGGACTTATTGGTCTCGCTGCTTCAGCTGCTGGCATTGCGCTTCATAAGTGTGCGAGTTCTTCTGAAAACAGCGTGAGTTTAGATCAAAGCAATTCGGAGGAGGAACATCGTGACAGTAGCGGACAATCTGAGAGTCATAAGTCAGAAAGTGACCTCGAAGGTGTGGAGATTGAGGAAGATATTAATATAATTGATAGCGAAGGGCCTACTCCTTGTAAATTGCGGAAGCAGGGCTGTGAAGCGGATGCAACTAGTAGCGACAATGATAATGATAAACCGAAATTGGAGAAGAGGCAGTTGAAGTTGGAGAAGCGGCAGTCGTGTTCAGCAAGAAAGAAACTATTAAATAGTTCATCTGGAGATAAAGATGTAATTGATCCTGTTGCATTCAGCAGTTCCCAAGATGAAGATGCGGATGAGACGCCGAATAAATACAGGAAACGTAGAAAGTTGCTGCGAAAGAACAGGGTTAAGAAAACGCGAGAGAAACGTACTAGGCGTGAGGATATTACAGAACTTTCGGATGTGGAAGCTGACAGTGACCAGGAAATTAAAAGAGCTGCTCTTAAAGAAGCAGCCAATTTAATGTTACCCGCTCAAGTTGACAGTTTGGTTGAAACGTACGTAATTAGTCATACTTTATGTTCATGTTCTTTTATTTATATTTATATTTTCAGTGGTTTAAAACAAGCGGCATATATTGAAGAAAGCTCTTCTTGTAGCGAGCTAGGCAAAGAATCATCAAATCTCGAAGCGCACAATTCAACGTTTTTATCAATACATACCAGAAACTCGAGGTATTATTAGAAATTATTTTCCTCATGATATACTTAATATTCGTAACATTTCATTTTTCAGTCACATGTTAGAATTATTAAGTGGTGAAGAAGCAGAAGTGGAAGGAGACGCTGATGGAAGTTATTCATCTAGAATGAGCAATAAATCAGAGAAAAATATGGCCGATTTTGATGGAGAGGATTCTGTATGTGAAGAGGAATTAGCACAGTTAGCTGAACACGCTCAAATGAACCTACACGCGCTAGGCAATCAATCGTCACCGGAGAAGTCGCCTGTTCGACTTGATCCTCGATTATCTGCTAGTTTTAAAGTTGAGAATGTTTGTCAGCCTGGAAAAACATTGTTGTGGGATCTGTTACAAGACAGTAAAATTGGTCAGTTAGGCGAAGGACTTGCATTGGAAGCTGAAAAAACTCTTTGCAATCTATTGTGTTATAATACAGATAGAATTATAAGAATGAAATTCATCGAAGGTTGTCTACATAATTTGGCAAACAATACGTAAATATTTTGAGCCTTTTTTTTTAAGATATTCAATTGACTATGTATTTTTTCAGGTCTGTGATAGTTTCGTTACGTTTACTGCCAAAATTGTTAACGTCGTTTCAACAGTTCAGAAATTCTGATATGCACCACGTGACACATTGGGCTGAAAAGCAGCATGGGATGATGGCACATTTTTTTAATAATTTAAAAACTTATGCAGCTAATAAGGATAAAGGTTCACTTCTATATAGCCATCAAATGGAAGTTCAAGTGAGATTACATTTCTTGTCTGCTGTGTTTTCACCACTGGTTTCACCTAGTAATTTCAAGTAAGTTTCTTACTACAATAGAGCCAACTTATATTTTTCACTTTATGTTCTCTGGGTATTACGTCAGTACCTGCCGAAGGCTTAAGAAACGTGCCGAAACGCGTTGGACAAACCTAAGTATATTAGGGTAAAGCATAATATTATAAAGTGAAAAGTAAAATTGTTTATAAATTCTTTTTTTTTTTTATTATTATGATTTACTAGCGCCCCCATTTGGGGGGTGGGGGTGTTTAACTTCCTCCTGGATGTGCTCTGTTTAATTTATTTTTACCTATTTTTATTTGGGGAGTGTTTAATCCTTTCTCGTATTACCCCCATTCCCAAGAACTTTTTAGTTTTAAATTTTTCCCATATTTGCACTGATTTTGTAACATTTTTTATTTTCCCTTTATAGTAAACCCTCACCCTTTTCCACTGTTTTTCTTTCTTTCACTTATAGTATGTATACCAATGTTGGTTAAGTTTGGTCCTATCATTTTGATTGGTATAGACTTTGTAAATTTGACACAAATAAACATTCAAATATTCATTTTTATATTAGGAGCGGGTTGTTCGGCTTTTGTTTTACCCGCTCTTATTTGAGGCGTGTTTAAGCGCTATAAAACTCTTCTATTTGTGCTCTGTTTTTTCTACATTTTTGTTTAATCTTTTTCCGAACCATATGCTACCCCCATCTTTTTAATTTTGTTTGATTTTGTAACATTTTTCTTTTATAGTAAACAATTTTATTTAAGGGGTGCGTAATCCCGCTTATGTTTTTCTTCCTTTCACATATAGTATGCATATCAATTATGGTTAAATTTGGTACATGCATGTAGATTTGGATTGACTTTAAAAATTTGACACCAACATCAATTTTGTTTTGCAGATTAAGTATAGAACAACTAGATATTCTATGGGGATGTATGGCACGTGATCCCGAATGTTGTGATGAACTATTTAGTTGGTTGCTGTCACAAGCTAAGAGTACAGAATTACATGCATTAGGCATAGAAGCTTTAAAAAGACTTTACTTGGTGCATTTACCGAGTTTATCTCCAGAGACATTCAGTATGACCTGTTTAAGTTTATTCCAACAGCTATGCAATTTAGCCAGAATCGCAACCGCAAATATGGATAGTAGTAGCCAAGATGGTTATATTCTTGGAATGGATCACATGTGGAAAATTGCTCTTCGAGCCAATAATACAGACGTCAGTATGGCTGCTATACAATATCTCAATGGCTATTACATGGGTCAAAATTTGCAACATGAAGGCCAATTTGTGTCCCAATGTATGAGTAATTTAGAAGCAGCGACTGACGATCTTACTACATCGGTCAGCCTCGGCTTCGAAGAAGCTCCATTATTATGTATACAACGCGCGCTTCTTTTGTTAAAAACTCACATGGAGACTTTTCGAAGGCGATATGCATATCACTTGCGCAGATGGGCATTAGATGGGAAAGGCGTTGGAAGTCATGCCGCTGTACTTGGGGATAGAAATTGCACGCCATTGCGTCTTATCGTCCAGCCAGCGGGAATGTCAGAAAGATGTATTTTAGATTTGTTGAGTACAGACTATGTGGCAGACTTACGAGCCGAGATTGCAAAGTGGTGGGAAGATTTATGCCATTTGAAAAATTCTGAAAATGAAAGCTCTTCATCTACTACGTCACCGGCATTGAACGAAAGTCCGATTAGAATTATTACTCAAGGACAAGAACTAATGACCGATTCAGACGAAAAGACTTTGGCAGAAATGGGGTTTAAAGATAACCAGATGGTTTATATTTCTATGGGCGTATCACGTAACATGAAAAAACGCGATTGCATGGATTCACCATCTATGCAGCCATCACCCCCAAGAGAGTCCATACCTACCCTTTTGTTATTGCGATCCAAGTATTTTGAACAACTTTTTTCTTTAATGCACACACTAAGTAGTATGAAGACTCCAATTAAAGGTGGACATCATATACCTCATACGAAGGCACAAGTTTTAAGTCGACGAGTATGGGATATTTTGAGTCTGTTACCTACGAATCCAACGTTATTAAGAGGATTCCAGATGCTGGACACACCTCTTGCCGAGTTATTAGACCCATCAAGCGCACAGAAACTCATGTACTCCCTTTACATTGTTGAATCTTTAAGCGTAAAAACTGGTGGGAAAGGTGATAACCAGCAAGAATCATGGAATAGATTTTTTATTCAACAGGGTGGTTTGCGACATTTGTTTGATATTTTTATGTCTGGTAAGTTGTTCACACTATGAATTTATATGCTGCGCAACTAATATATGTTGAAATTAGTATTATAAGCGCTGAATGCAATCATCGGATGGTCTTTGATTTGTACAAAAAAGAGTTATATTATCGCATAATTCGTGTTTTAGGTGTACTTCAACGTTCTGGAGGTGATGGTAGCGAGTGGCAACAAGATTGTTTGGCCTCTTTGTTAAAACTTTTATGTCAGCTGGGAGTAGAACCATTGCCACAAGAATCCCGGCCGTGTAGAACTGAAAAGATAGTTATACCTCTATTGAATGAAACAATGCGTAGTATGTTGGACGTAAAAACAGCAATGCCCCAACTAACTAGTATTTTGCAAGAAGCATCCTTACCCAGAGACCCAAACCACTACAAAACAGGATTTTGGGGTCGCGCACAAGTATATATCAACCAACAGGATATATTATTTTATACTATATTTGTTTTTTAAATTTGCAGGTGGTTCATTATGCTATGGCTTTATTAGGTTCATGGTTACATTGCAGCGAGGAAGCACAAGAAGAGTTATTTCACACTCCCAATTTTTCCTATTGGCTTCAGCGTTTAGTACTTGAAGATCCTGAGCCCGCTGTAAGACGTGAAGTTTGTTCAGCTTTATATCGTTTATGTTTAGGTGTTTCTGCCAACAATTCCGAATCACATGATAATGGTTTAATAGCACCAATGCTTGCACAATTATTAACTTATATGAACAAAGCAGAAGAAATGAGACCTCAAAAAATTGAAGTGATACAAGCACCTGAAGAAGGTAAAGAGCCTTATGGACCTGCTTGTCGGGATTATTTCTGGTTAGTGGCACGTCTAGTCGATTCATTGCCAAGCGATATAGTGAAAGAGAGCCTGGAAGATCCTCAAAATTGTGATATCAACATTAACGGTCTAACTGAGAAGATAGCAAACTCTGTGTTGAATCGGGAGTTCCTGGAAGCACGGCATCGCACAATTGATGATGATGGCTTGGTCGGTTTGTTGAATTTATTAACAAATCTCATAAAGCATAAGCCTCCATACCAAACGAGCAAATTAGGCCAAAATTTGCTTACTGAAGTGTTCAACTTTCTGTTCGCTTTGCCAAATCCAAAATTGCGGCACGTTCCCAAATGCAAATCCGCCCGTTCGCGCACAGCAGCATTTGATCTTCTTGTTGACTTGGTCAAGGGTGCTCCAGAGAATTATGATATGCTTCATAAGAAACTACTGAAACAGCATCAGCCGGGACCAAATTCACCATATCCTTGGGACTATTGGCCGCATGAAGATGGCAGATCTGAATGTGGCTATGTAGGATTAACGAATTTGGGGGCGACCTGCTACATGGCATCTTGTATGCAACATCTGTACATGATGCCACAAGCAAGGGCATCTATATTAGCAGCTGACACGTTTCACTCGAAACATGAACCGACACTAAAGGAGTTACAGAGAATGTTTGCTTATTTATTAGAGAGCGAACGGAAAGCTTACAATCCACGGAGTTTTTGCAAAGTTTACACAATGGATCATCAACCATTGAATACTGCTGAACAAAAAGATATGGCCGAATTCTTCATTGACCTTGTCAGTAAATTGGAAGAAATGACTCCATCTCTCAAAAACGTCGTTAAGAACTTATTTTGCGGTGTGCTGAGCAATAACGTGGTGTCCTTGGATTGTGAACATGTTAGTCGCACTTTAGAAGAGTTTTACACCGTGCGTTGTCAAGTCGCAGATATGCGAAATCTGTATGAATCTTTAGATGAAGTGACGGTCAAGGATACATTGGAGGGTGATAATATGTACACTTGCTCCCAATGTGGTAAGAAAGTAAGGGCAGAAAAAAGAGCTTGTTTTAAAAAGCTACCGCACATTTTGTGTTTCAATACAATGCGATATACCTTTAATATGTTGACAATGCTTAAAGAAAAAGTTAATACGCACTTTTCATTTCCTTTGCGTTTAAATATGGCTGGGTACGTAGAAAAGCAACTAATACCGCAACATTACCAAGCCGAGAAACAAAAGTGTGAATCTGAACATGATCAATACGAATATGATCTCATTGGTGTTACCGTTCACACAGGAACTGCAGATGGTGGACATTATTATAGTTTTATTAAGGATCGAACGGCCGGCGCCCGAGATAAATGGTTCTTATTTAATGATGCTGAGGTTAAACCATTTGATCCTAATCAAATAGCTGCTGAATGTTTTGGTGGAGAAATGACTGTAAGTATTTACACTTTATTATTAACAAGCAATGTTGCCGACCCGAGGTTTGTTATGACTTACGCTGAAAGTCATTTAATTCTTGGGCAGAGCAATATTTACAAGTATTTGTCATAATACCTTAAGAGACGGAAGCATAATTTTTATAGTCAGTTGCAGGATTGTAGTGGGAAACTGCCAATTCCTTTTCTCCCATGTCAATCGGGTTCCGCTCTGCGCTTTATATCTTTTGTCGCCGGGCAATAATGTACCTTACCTTTCGTTATCGCCTCGTTGCTTTACACTTTTACTTCGTTATGCAATGTACTGTGCGGTCGACGTACTGTGTGTTGTTCGGTTCAAATCTTATATTCAGTAATTAACAATTGTTTAATGAAATATTTTTGTTTATGCAAATGTACATCCCTGAATCTTTGTCTAATTTATCGTGCAAACCGCATTCAAATCGGTTCAATGGTTATAAGGATAGTGTTTCGTTAATGTTAGCTTATTCGTACCCTTTACTATACTCTGCATAATTCATTTGATCCTAGATGGGTCGCGTATATCTTAGATATTGAATCGTTGAAATAATTTATTAAAACCAATTACCTATAGTTATAATTTGATACTTATGCAAGTAAAAAAATGTATCTCACTTAAAATATATTTTAATTAATTGAATGTATCTTTTAAATAAATCAGTGATTTAAATTATTTTGATAAAGTTCCAAGCTTTTGTTGTAAATTATTCGTTCAATTAAAATAGGTTAAAAGCCTTCAAATATATAAATGTTGTAAAGCTTTTTGAACCGTCATTTTTGTCGTTGTTTATACATACTGTTTATCACATTATAAAGAATATATTTATCTTCCTTTCAGAGTAAAACGTATGATA
>JARJDU010041492.1:0-13073 GCA_030264695.1 Lissagria laeviuscula
TTTTGCTTTCATTTCCTTTTGTTATAACTATTACTAGATATATTGTACACATCCACTGTATACATCGCATCATGTTTAAGATCTTTTAATACAATATAAATATAATATTAAATTATTTATCATTGAATGATAATATCATTGAATGATTTACGATTAGCACTAAATTACTAAACTGCACTGATTTCATCTTTATTATATACTTTGAAGACAATTTCTTATCATCGTCAAATTAGATTTAATCGCATCAATTGGTTAACAGAGAGATAAGTCAAATTTAAAGTTTTAAAGTACATGAGAAATTAATTAAATAGATTTGTCATGAAATCAAATATCATGGTGAATGACTTATAATATTTCATAACTTACATACAAAGTTAACAAAAACAATGTGTTGGTGTAGAATAATATCAAATTTAACAGCCCGGAAGGTGCTTTTCATCACAATCTGATAACATCATATAGGTCCTGTGGTTTGGTTCTGTAAAAAATATAGATATATATATATATATTTTGAATATATTATTCGTCTTCAGTGTTTATTTGCATTCTATGGTGCATCCTTATAAGGGGCATATGTTTAATCAAAGAAGATGTCTGATAAATCTTATTAGAGATGAGGCATTGTGACTACTCCAACCCAGTTGAGTGATATTTGTTCAACATGTGTTTAAATGTGATTCAATAGAATTTCTTATTCACTATTATCAATATATTCAATGTAAAATTTATTGTTAGCCTATACAAAATTAATTTTAAATTTTGCAAGATTAATTAAAGAACGCAGTAAATAGCAATGAATAATGCATATTCAAATTAAATAACTCAAACAAGCACTTAATGGAGATAATTAAACTATAATTGTTTTTATATTACACAATTCAACAAATAATCATTTTACAACTAGAATTAAATGCAATTTAATTTGTTTATAAGTTCAATCTACTTAAATTACTACTTGACATTATAATCTGAATAAATGATAGACAAAAATAATATTTAGAATACAAATGTATTATATCAAATAGTAAATTTTCATTTTCATTAAAGTCAAGACTGAGCCAAACTTTAACAATTATTGTTGCGAAATTATTAACGCTCAACAAAGCGGAATTTGAAGGGACGACTTGGGGATGCCAATAGTTTATTGTTGCTATCGATGTCTCCGTAATGGTACTCAATGCGAAACTTTCGTAGTAGCTGAAAAACAGAATATTATAAAAGTTCATCATCCTATTATACCAGCAGTCTATTACTACCTTAACGATCAAGTAATAGATTTGTATTTCTGCTAGTTCTTTAGCCAAGCAGTCCTTGGGACCGCGACCAAAAGGAACTGTTGCTAAATTAGCCATAGCTTTGCCATTTTCAATATCTATCCACCTCTCCGGTTGGAATTTCAGCGGATCTTCAAAATGCTCCTCACGTAGACTAGACAAATTCGTTGCGATTAGTATAAAAGTTCCTGGAAAAAGAAACCAAACGATTGCAACTAGGTATATAAATGGCATGCATACCCAGCAAGCAGTACCTTTAGGTATTTTGTAGCCATATATCAAAACATCTTTGTTTAGAACTCTATTAAGAATGGGCATTGGAGGCTTGAGTCTTAAACTCTCATAGAAACAAGCTTTAAGATAAGACAATTGCTGTAGATTCTCCTTGGTAATCTCATCAGGTAAATTTTGAATCTCTGCATGAAGCTTGGCTTGTGCACGTTGATTTTTAGCCAGGTGATACATAAGAAATCCTGCTGAATAAGCAGACATGTTTACGCCCAAGAGTGCCATGTCCAAAAGCACTGTGAGAATATCATCAGTGCTCATTGATTCTTTCAGCAAGAAATAATCAACGAGAGACACGTCCGCTGGTCGATTTTCTGGACGATCTCTCAATTGTTGCTGCGTCTTACGGAGATTGCTACCAAGGATGTGATCAATGGTATCACAGTGCAACACAAGCTTCTTCCACGCTGGTGTCTCAAACAGCTTCCACATATGAAAGCCGAATTCGCAGCTCTTGATTGCTGCGGTTGCTTCGGTTATTGCGTTCAAAAGCATGGCATTCTCCGATGTGGAACTAAGTCCACGAGCATTTAAGAGATCCAACGATCGACTAAAGGCCACACTGCATAGACATTCAATGCTCCATTTCTGCAGCTCGGTGAGAAAAGTTTTAGGTACCTCCAGTTGCTGATTGCGAATGGCAATCAGGCGATCTAAGAAGTCGTCTGCAGTCTTGGAGATGCGAGCGCATTGATGCTCCACGGAGAGCTTTAACGCAGGTTCTATGTTTTTACGCAATGCTTCCCATTCGGGACCATGCCTGTAATATAAATTTTAATTTATATAGAAGTTATGCAGATAGATAGATAATAATGCTAAACTCACATGACAAATGGCCCAGCATTCTTGTATTTTCGATGTTGAAGGCGATACTTTTCAATGCAATCCAGACTAGAGCGTACTGGATAAGGTCCATCGCTATCAAACACTGCAGTGGCATGTTCTGGACGACTGAGAATGACAACGTCTCCGCCGAAAGGTCCATGCAAACGCACAATGGGCCCGTATTCGTTAAGCAGGTACCGAAAGAAAGCCATATTATTGCCCCAACTGAGCTGGCTGCCAAAGATTTTGCCAGCACTGAGGACATATTGTAAGGATCTTGCAGTAACATGATTACCAATAATTGGCACATAACTCCATGCTCTTGAGATTTGTTTCAGTATTACTGGCCCTGGAACTTCATCAAATGAGGCTGCCCGACTAAATATTTCAGATGATGGTAACTCGTTCTTTAAGACACTGCTTTTCGGTACAGATATCTCTGATTGTGGAACACAGACAGGTTCAATGATAAGGTGATTCGCTTGTGGTACCGACTGATCTACTTCTGACACTTTCTGCTTTAGATTCGGATTTGTCGCGCAATAGAATCGCGAATTCCACAAAAAGCGCCCCACGGAATTGCCTTTCATTAGAGACGACATCTTCTTCGAAAATGTTCAGTAAACTAAACTGTCACATTTTATGGTAGAGATATAAAACAAGCATGGCCTTCTTGATTACTAAATCACAAACAAATGTTTGTTGTGCGCATCACAATTTTAACGCTTTCGATAAAATATTTTATTTCTTCTATTTATCAAGAACAAACATCTGTAGATAATAATAAATTGTTTTGTAATAAATAGTTTTCTTCTATAATTAAATGTCAGTGCAAGTAATGTTTCATTTTGATAAAGTTTTTAAACTAGCGAACACTTTCGTGCATCTTAGATTTAAACATAATTCGCTGATAAAGTTACTAATATACGTATCCTTTTCGGTTTTTTTACCGTCAAATATGCAGATAATATAAATGTTAGGCTCTACAACGTTATAGACGCATGTGAGCTTTTCTTGAGAGCTGTATTTGTAAATAACATTGTCGGGCGCTTGGGAATCATTAGGAGCATCCACAACCATCTTCAAAATAAGTTCCAATTGCGACGGTGGTCGCTAAAAATGCATCAATCAAATTTCACAATTTCAAATAAAATAATTGCAAAACTTACTGGTGGACAAGATACTATTATAGGAAAACAGTCATAAGCTGTAGTATCGCAACTAACTTGCGAATCGGATAAAAGAAGCACTGCTCCTGCATCATACCGCTTCTGGAATTGTTGCATTCTAAAACAATCAAAATAGAGAATGCTCCATCTTCCTGAACATGCTGATAACACCTACTTATAATGAAAGTCATAATGCAATTTTGTGCATAATTGTCGCATCTCGTTGGAAGATGTTTGCGATGCTAAAGTATCATGGAAGAATAGACTAAACTTGCTAAGTACAGCTGCTTTGAAGTTCATATGCCACTGGAAAAGTGCTGGATTATTAGTCTTGATAAAACCCAATTTTCGAACCTGAAATGCATAACATGCAGTTAGAAATGATTATCTAATATCTTGTATATATATTGATAGGCACCTCTCGATTTTTTATCTTTGTATTCTCCCAAGCTTGAAGGCGAGTATGTGCACCATGAATATGCGCTAACGATGGCAGGAACTGCAAACGTTGCAATTCCAATAAAGCTCGAAACAATTGCTCCAGAATTGCACATTCCAAACTGAATGCAGCCTTCATTGGTGTTAAACTAATATCAGCAAATTTTGGGACACAAAGTTGTGTTAGCTCATCAATATTCTGCAATAATTCATTATATATTGGCTTTGTTGTGCTACTGGCAAATATCTGTTCATAACTGTTCAACATTAAGAATTTTATATTAAATAACTGTATATGTACATGGTAATTGTTTATAAAAAGGATACAAATGTATTAATCTGGATCTGGCAGATATAAATTCTTCTATATTATGACAATGGTTCTGTAGCTTTCGATGTGAATTAGTACAGTTCAAAAGCTCTTCAATTCGCTTCAAGTCCAATTTAATTGTGTCATATACAGCTTGCAGAGAATTCTATAATCAATAACTAAATGCATTTGTGTGTCATGAGAAAAATCTGTTTAGTACTTCATACATCTTTTCGTAGAAATCCTTTCTTGTTCTGTAGAAATCCAATTTCCATATAACTTTTTTCAACCAGTGCAAGTTGCAGCAGCTGATTCAAGAATCCAAGCCAATTAACATTGTTAATTATTTTTTGCTGCTCTTTTTCCTTTTCCTTCAATAAATTAATGTTTGTAATTATTATCAGTGATTAATTGAAACTGAGTATACTTACCACATGTTCTTTGGCTTTATCGAAACACAACTGTGATACTAGCACAAAGTACACATGAAGAAATTCTTCATCCTTCTCCATTTCGGTAAACTGTTTTAGAATCTTGTTATAGATGAGTAAATACACTTTTCAATTGATTATTATTATCAACAATATTATTGTTTTGGTTCTTAGGTCAAAGCATGGTCAAAACGAATGTTCAAGTAGTATATATCATCTATGGTATATATTATCTATGCGTACGTTTTTTCTGCTGATTATTTGCTTAAGTTATATGCAATATGAGTTGCCTACTTTAATACAAATTTGAAAATCAAAACAGGGCGAAACTATGAGTGAGCATAACTCTGTATGGCGTGATGGGGGGAGCTAAGAAGGCCCCGCGGGCATCAAATTACTTTAATTCCCTCACTTACATTCTCTCTGCACCCTTGAATTTCAATGAAATGATTAAATCAAATAATCATAACATTTGTTGTTATTTAACTTTGCATTTAACAAATTCGTATATTTAAAAGAATGAAACAATTGCATATTAAACAAGACTTCAATGTACATTTATTTAATCACATAGTCAATTTGAAATTAAAGGCTACATAAATAAACACAAAGGAAAATATTATTAGTATGACTATAAATAACGATAATTGCTGAGACCATATGCAAATTTGAGTTATTAATGTATTTGCTACAAATAATTTATTTATTAAATGGGTGGTCTGAAAATACTATCAGAGAATATTAATCTGTTTGCAAAATTTATTGCTTTATTTGTTCAAAGCCTCATTAGTCTTCACAGCAATGACCGCTTCTTCCCCACAAGATTGGAGCACAGTACACAATATATCTTTTCCTGCACCATAATCAGCTCTTAATTGTATACCCACATCGCCTTCTGGAACTTTCAGATCTTCACGTAATTCGCCGTTATCAGACATCAAACTCAGATATCCGTCGTCAGAAATGTCAGTCAGTTGATAATCCTCTCGCTTCACATGTGGCACATCCATATTATGAGTGGACGGACAGATATCTTCATATTTTTTGCCCGTGAATATATCAATGCCTACTAAGTGAACTTTGGCGTGTCCATGCTTTCCCGTTTTGGATGTTGACATTTCCACAATTTTGCAGGGCCTTGATTTGAGCATCACGAATCCGTTTTTGCGAAGTGCTGAACATTGCATAGGATATGTTGTGGAGGCTCCAGAATCGCCAGTCTCGAAGTGTGTCTCCTCCATGTCTACCATTATACAGAAGGAAATCGACTAGATGAAGAATAAGAAATGATGTTTTTGATGGGTTTGACGTTTTCAAATCGATTGTTGATGTAATATTTTAGTTATCACTTGATATTGGAGAGACTGATTCATTCCGAAGTGAAGGGCGCGTGGAAAAATGTTAAAACAGAACCATGGCCAACTGGATGATGATTCTTATAATCTGTATTTCAAAGGATTAAATCATGGCAAATCCCAATATATTAAAAGCTCAATGTGTGAAATGTGGTCTTTTTATCTATGAAGGATTACAGTTTACAAAATAAATTTGCAAATTGATTTATCTTTAAATTCGAATCAGAAAGTATCCGGTGAATGGAATTGATTGATTATCTATAATCAGATTCCAATGAAAGTGAACGTTTATATGAACGTTGTGATTAAGCTGTATGTATTTATAGTATGATTGATTATATATTTTTAGGAAAACATTATTATAAAATCTACATGATTCAACGTTCGAGTACCTGATGCGTTGATTCTAAATGCAAATTAATACCCGGTATCCAAGTCCATTGTCACATTTTTATAAATTTATGAATTATAAGTAGCAAGATACTAGAACGAAACCAAATTTCGATATTACAAGCCACTTGAAAAGTTTAAGTGCACCATGGATTAGATAAAGAACGCGCACATACCATTACTGATACCACAGCAATAAATTGAAACATAAGTTTTAAGAATTTGATTCTGCTTTGTTCTTAATATCGAATGAGTACTTGTTACAGTAAATTTAATTGCAATAGCGTGCGAAATCACTACATATATTTTATAATAACTGCCAGATGATATGCAATTATTTGCAAATATAGCATCAAAAGTTTATCAACCTTATCAAAGCTTATCATTTATCATTATGCTCATAATCTCGACAAATTAATCATAAAATCTGATGGTGAAAATAGTATCAATATGAATGAAATTTAATTGCTACTGTACTAAAGTAGTCGTCACTAGAGGTATCCACGCAACGAGTTTCCTTCCAAAAAATAGAATCTAGACATAACTATGCCATCCTGCAAATATTTGATATTACTGATACTTGTCTTCTTGTCAAGATCAAATGGCAATTACCAAGTCCTTCAAGAAAACACAAATCAGTTGGAAGAAGTGGTCAAAGCAGTGAAAGATCATCTCAGAGGAGATAATGAGCAATGCGAAATATTCAAACAAGTATTAGATCATCTTCTTGATGGCAACTTAAACATTGAAGAGTATTTCTGGGTCATAAAAAGTAAGTAAACAGCTATGAAAACCTATTGATTATAATTATATGTATCTTGATTATTTAAGTGTATGATTCCTGGACGAAATTCCCAAGCGGAATATTGGAAGGAAACATTTTCGATAGAGGTCATTTCGATGAGTGCATTGCGATCGATGAGAATTTCAATGGGACAGCGATAAAAGGCAAATACTGCGCGGCAGCTATTACTGTCCCTGTTTTAAGCATTCCAGTATCTCGCAGTATTTGTATTCCTGATGGTTGTGATATTGATACTTATCCTTTGAAAGATGTAAAGCTATCTAATTCTATGTGTCAAACTAAAGGAACTTACAGTCGATTGGAATGGGATGATTATTCCGTCATGTGCGTAACATAAAAATACAAAATTTACCATAAAATCTCTAATTAATTTGTTACTTTTCAGAGGCGGATTTGCTTTCATACTCTGTTTAATTGCAATAAGTACCATTTATGATTCTATATTGTATTACAGCAATCAAAGTAATTACCCAAATGTTAATGATAATCGAAAATATAAAAGTATGTTTTCAGAAGCGAAGCATCCGCTATTTATTGCATTCTCAGTTCTAACTAATGGAAGGAAACTCTTTGCGGTGAGCAGTGGTTCAAACCAAGTAGCTTGTCTTCATGGAATTCGTGCTATCAGTCTGATGTGGATCATAGCTGGTCATCGTTTTGTTAGTGTTGGTGGGCTTCCTAGTCTTAACATGGTAGCAGGTGAAGCTGTAAGTACATGATCATCATACAGAGACGTAGCTTGGGGTATAATTAAAGATTTGCTTTGAGCCCCCCCGAACAGCCACTACTCTTACTAGCGGTAGCAATTTCTTCTAGCACTCGACCTGACGCTCCTTAGGTGTTGCAGACAGGAACAAATGCTCGCTACGTTACTCCTAGCTACGTTTCTGCAGATATATTTAATATTGATGTTAACGATGTCATTATTTTAGTTTAAAAATGATATAAGTTCTTCATATGTATCAAGTGCCCGCGCAGCTGTCGATACATTCTTCTTGTTCTCTGCTTTTTTGGTCTCTTTCATTTACTTTAAAGGTGTGAAAAGTGCTATGGCAAAGGCAGAGTCAAAAGGATTGAATCATGTTAACAATCCATTGACAATATCAAAGATCCCCATGTTTTATATACATCGTTTACTGAGGTAAACTAAATAGTTTTGAAAATTTTCAGAAATTTTTAGTTGTGATTTAAATTCGCAGAATTACACCAGCATTGGCGGCAGTGTTTTTTACGCAGATAACGATCTTGCGTAGAATCAACGAAGGACCCTTTTGGCCCATGTTCATGGACATGATGACGAAATCTTGCCATAAATGGTGGTGGAGTTTGTTCCTTTATGTGCAAAATTATGTCAACTATGACGATATTGTAAGCTTACTTAGTAGTTTATTATATAAATCATAATTGATTCACTTTTTTGCTACACAGTGCATTGTACCCACGTGGTATTTATCAGCCGACATGCAAATGTATATTTTATCTCCGTTTCTGCTTATTCCGGTGGGTGAATTGATCATTAAAGGCAAGAGAAAACTAGGATACATAGTCATGCTCTTTGCTATTCTTCTCAGTATAATTATCCCTATGATTATTGACTTCGTCAGGGAATTTGATAAGGGGAAGTAAGTTTGTTATCACATAATAAAAAATTTAAGCAATAACTTAATAATTCTATTTCAGTATTTACGAAACACATTGCCGCTTGTCTGTATACACAATTGGTCTTCTTTTCGGAATGATTGTCGTCGATTTTACAGATAAGAAAATACATATTCCCACAGTATGTTATAGCGATTAAAGTTATCTATTGAACGAATTGCATCTAATTGATTAATTCACAGGTTGTAAATTTAGGTATGTGGATCCTGTCAATTGGAACGATGTTAGCAATTGTTCTTACAATGCACGATACAGAAATATACCCAGAGAAACTGAAGAATAATTTATATTTCACATTCACACGTCCAGTGTGGTCAGTAGCAATCTGCTGGATAGTTTTCTCTTGTCATTTTGGTTACGGTGGCCCCGCCAATTGGCTTCTTTCCAAATCCATCTTTCAAATCACGACCAAATTGTCTTTTAGCATGTACCTCTTACATAATTTACTTATTACTTTATATCTTGGAGGGAACAAGACGGCGAATTATTTCTCTCAATATGAAACTGTAAGTGAAACTAAAATATTCGTTATATAAATATAATTTATATTACTTTTTCTGTAGATGTACCAATGGTGTGGCGATTATATATTTACCATCATGCTATCGATAATTTGGGTATTGAGTTTTGAATCTCCGGTGGTTGTTCTTGAAAAGGTTATATTTGGAAGAGGTAAATTTGAGTTTTTTAGTTTATAGAAATAATTTCTAATAGAATTTTTTTGATTAGGTGAAAGACAAGCAAAGCCAAATGCTGAAAATCCTACCCAGAATAAAACAGAAGCAGAGATTGCATAGTAGAACTGTTTATTTTTTATGGTGTACAGAAACAAATTACATAATTTTGTCGACAATGTATTTATAAAAATTGTAAATAAATTTTATCCTAACTGAACCAGTCCAAATATTCTAAAAAGAGTATATCAATACAAAGTGTAAAGTGTTCCTTATTCAGACAATCTTTTGTAATTACTAAAAGGTCTGCATGGAGTTGCAGAGATTGCTGACCGACGGCTGAAGATCTGGTAAAACACTGCTTGATTGCAAAGGCTAATTAGTAAATTTACTAAACACCAATACAAATTAGCGAAACTCACAGGACTTTAACAGAGGTGTAATGCCAAATAAAATATGGACCTTTTGCGTGTAATCTTTATTTATTCGTTTCTATGCAATTACTATGTCAAACTTATCGAGTCTGGTAACAAGATTAGCCAAATTTATCGTACTTTCAGATAAAGTACAATAATTTACATAAAACCGTTGATTTTTCTAATTATCTCTAACAGAGTATAAACAACCATTGTAATGCGCCAATGGATTGCACAAAGAAGCGATGAAACTTGACAAGAATTTACGTCGCTTATTACTTTGTTATACTTGCTTAATAATAATGAAATTAGTAATAAAACACATCGAATTTATTCTTAATAATGATAATATGGAACAATAGCTATTTGCCAGCACTCCTGAAAACATCAAATAATTCAAACATTCTTAATTAAGTAAACAATGCTTTAAAGTCAAAGATTTTATTATCAAAATACATCCAAATTAACCAAGTTTAAATTGTATACACAAGTCTAAACTTCAGCTGCGTTTTCTTTAAAATATGTTACTGTGAATAGTATAACCACACAGCTGACTAGTCATCCGCTTGCAGGATAGAGATTTGTAATATAATTTCACTCAAATTCTTTGTTTTCTCGTTAACATGTACCAGCTCTATCAAATTTATAATTTATCATAAAAGAATTATTTAACAGTTTATCACGGAATATGTCATCGTTGATAACTGCCTTCCGTCGGCTTGTGCAGGGAAGATATGTAAGTAAACACAACTTATGTTCAACATTACAAGATATTTCAACCGTCGATAGCAACGAAATGATTACTAGAAGAAGCGTAATTTGATCTAGTTTTAGAGAACACATCTCAATATTAAATATATCCATTGATTTATAGCGTTATTATTAAAAATAGGTCAATAATACTCTGATCACTAGCCATTTTCCTAATATCTTATAATTCAATCACTCGGTATTAATTCAACTGCCACTTAAATTCAAAGATAATCCAATCAAATTGCGTAGAATTTAATCTAGTTTGGTTTAAGATATTACTGTATTCCTGAATTCAGAGATCTGCGGTGTTTTCCTTCATAATTGCAACTGCGGGTTTGTTTAACAAATTCAGCTGGCAACAGAATAAAACTGCCCGGAAGGTGCTGCTACCATTTGCAGGACGGAGAACATGCACATTCATTTTTGCTATTTAATTTTGCATGTACTCTTTATTTATTCGTTTCTTTGTGATTACAATGTCAAGTTTATCAAGTCTGGTATCAAAATTAGCAGAATTTAATGTGCTTTCAGATGATGTATGATAACTCACAATAAACAGTAATACATAAAACATATAAAATAAGAAATGACTCATATTATCTTTGATAATACAGTAACAACAATTTATAATAAAACTAATAAACATTATTATATGTTCCTTATTAGAACATGTACAATTTAATCTACTTTCAGATGATATATGGAACAATCAAAAAGTGCATAGCTATGAAAAATATTCTTTAAAAATGCTAAATTGTGCACTAGTTGCCAGCAATCTTAAAAAGAGCTAACACACTTAATTAGGCAAACTATGCTTTAAAAGCAATCACTTATGTATCACAATACATAGTAATTAATCAAGTATCAATTAAAGTATCACTGCATACATAAATCAAGAGATCTGTTGCGTTTTCTTTAACAATTGGTACTGGGAATAGTATGACAACACCATCTAACTTATTACTCATCCGCTTGCAAGACGGAGAGATTGCACATATGTATATTCTTTACAATATAAAAGCTATATTAAAATCATCGAGCTTAGTATCAAAATACGCAGAATATAATAAACTTTCAGGTGATATATAATAATACACTTGAAATTGCTGATTATTTTTATCAACTATAACACTTTTTTTGCCCCGATTACTATACGCCGTCAGAATTCATTAGGAAAATAAAGATGAATTTACATTGTTCATTACTTTGTATCACAAGCTTTGATTATGATCAGCCAGGTATCAAAAAACGCAAAATTGCATCTACATTTGGAAGACAAACGAATATTTTTTTATAAAATTTGTTTTACTCTGTAATTTTAAAGATTTATAAAGTTTTGGAGGGCGACGCGGCGATTGTTGTCTTCCGTCGGCTTGCCTAGAGAAATAATAAAAATAGACACAACTTCTGTCACACATTACTAAATATTCCCATATTCACAACTACTCAAGCAGGTATCAGAAAACGCAGAATTGAGCCCAAGATTAATAGCATTATCGTTAAAATGTATGGTATAATGCAATGATAACTAGTCATATCTGAAATAGGTAATAATTCAATTACTCAGTATTAATTAAGCTGTGTCTTAAATTCAAAGATAATCTTGTCAAATTGCTTAGAATTTATTCTAGTTGTTTAAGATATTACTGTACTCGAGAATTCAGTGATCTGATGAATTTTCTCTCATAATTGTAACTGCCGGTTTGTTTAACAAACTCAGCAGGCAACAGAATAAAACCGCCCGGAAGGGGCTGACACCATTTGAAAGATGCAAGGTCCCTAAAAATCTCCAAAATTGAAGGTTAAAAATAGTTTTATTTTGCTTTTTAACATTTAAACGCTCATAACTTTGAAACTACTTATCCCACATGAACCGAATGCACCTCATTATAAAAGTCGGTAAATTTCCTTGAAAATAAAGTCCAGAGATACTCTTCAAACCTCCAGAAAAAAGCACAAATGGTAGACCAATTTTTGTTTTTGAGTGTTTTTTGAGTTCAATTGCCGATAACTTCTAAACTGATAATTTCACAAGAATCTTAGTTTCATATTTATAAAGGTCTTTCATTTCTCTATAAGATAGAGTTTAGTATGACCATCAAAATCTTCCAAAAAATTCCTGATTAAGGGCTAAAAATAGTTCATTTAAACGTTCATAACTTAAAAACTAATTATCCCAAATTAACCTAATGTGCTTCATTAAAGAGGTCATTAAATTCTCTTAAAGACAGAGTTTAGAATCACCTTGCAAAACTTTGGAAAAAAAACCTAAATTAAGACTTAAAA
>JARJDU010041544.1:0-10414 GCA_030264695.1 Lissagria laeviuscula
AGAGACTTAAGATTTACAAGAAATATAAATGCGATAATATTATGAATTTGATGTCAGTGGGGCTTCCTGAGCCCCGGGGTACCCGCCTTGCGAGGTTGTGGTCCTTCATAGCTACGCCGCTGTGTGTCGGAGGCATACCCTATCTCATTTCCCCCCGTTTATTGTCATAGCACACCAAAATATTAATGTAATTCAAAGAGTTATTATTGAATTAACATACAGGATCTTCCTTAATGTCCAAACCCAACGTAATGCACGTTGACTAAAATTGCTGATACAGATACAAATATTTTCTACGATTTAGCATTGAGTAAATTAAATGGAAGCTTTGAAAAAATCGATTTCTGGATCCTTGAGATGTCTAGAATATTGTACCAAAACGATAATTCGGTATATACCTTCGTTCCAAAGTTACAGCGAAAAATGCTATTGAACCAAGTAAACGCAAACAAATCAAACTTGAAACTTAAACTCGCATTTTCTCAAAACCATATTTTTCAAATGGCGGTAACCAAATCTCCATTTCGCGCATTCTTTGCTTTCAATACGAAAGAACGAATTCTTTATCATGTAGCAAAGATTATTTGAATATTTTAATTTTTATCATTTTATATAACCCATTAAAGAGACTCGAGTCATTTAGCCAAAAAAAATGACATTTCATTTAAAATTGCCCCCATTTTGATACTTTTTCTAATTCCAAAAAAATGCTACAATACAATGCTACAAGGTAGAGAAAACAATTTAGTTTTAGATTTTATAAGTCCAGTTGTTCTACGATCTACCAGTTCTTCGCAAACCATGCAGCCAGCAAGAGGCAACATACAAAAATCCAGAAAGTTTACTTTATTTCCAATACACAAAAAATTCAACGAATAGCTTCGGCGTTAATTTAACAAAATTAACGGATTTAACCAATAACACAGCAAGCCACCGAACAAAGTGAAGGCTTAGGTAATGACACTGAATATTTATCGCTGATCTTAGTTAGAAATTACTATGTTGACAACTTAAATTTAGAAAGCAATTCAAAATTTGGGGTAACACGAACTTCGGACATTCATGATAACCCTGTATATGTAAAATTATCATTTAACAGTTATAACTCTAGTCAAGTTCTTCTAAGCTAAAAATTATGAAACCGTAGTAAGACCAATGCAGACCGATTTCGCCCTTATTGAGACTAGTCCAGTATATGGCAGACTATTGCTACAAATTTACAATTCCATTGATGACGTATAAGAGCCAAAATATTAAAAATTTGAGGAAGGGAATTTTATAATACTCTCTGAACTAGACTTTCATCATATAAGAGTTCATACAAGAGGCAACAATTAAAAAATAAGTTTAAACATAATTGGTTATAACTAAAAAAATAAAAGAAAGAATTTAAAACATTTTGCGTATATTACTAACAAATAAAATATGCAATTTCTTTTAAAATTACATCGTTCAATAATATTTTAAAATCTTTAACATAAAGTATTAAGTTTCATTTACTCTTTTAAACAAAAGCAAATAAAATTCAGTTGCACTAGAATTGTATACATACACGGATATAGTCGTTTCCGGTGACCAGTCAAAGTCAATTAAGGCGCACCGCAAGCAAGCAATTGCATCCATAAGTAAGACATAGTTCAACCGAAAAAGAAAGAAAAAAGCAAAAAAAAGTGCATCTCTAAATATATAATTTTATCGTTTTCCTAGTCCGGTTTATTTATACCCCGCCATCAGTTATTTATTGGTCAATCGCCTGTCATTGACACAGTCTCCAGAAACCCTCTTAAATTTCTAACAAAATCAATAATCCCCTCATCGAGAATTTAAGTCATTTACGCACAAACGACGACAACCCTTCCCAATTTCTTCCATTCATCCACCGCTTGATAACTATGTCATCACTTTGTATAATCAAACCATATACCAACTAGTGCGCAATTGATTCGCTCTTTTTTCGTTTTCTTATCTTATCTCCCTAACGATTGCTTTTAGCTGCTTTCTAGATGCGTGTGCGGTGTGCGAGCGCCCATCGCCTCCACCGGAATGAAACGCACGCGTCGTGATTATAGATCACCCTTTTTCCGTTCTTCTGCACTCCACTCCCCTTTCTTCTAAGTGTATCTATTTCAACTTGCTTCCTACCCCGCCATCTCCACATCTCCTTGTTACCCAAACCCATAATTCTATTCAATTCTTCTCCTCCATTTTCTTATTCGTATTCTTTATTTGGAATTTGCCTGCCCATGCTGAACCAAGTCCCTGTTTAGTTTATTTAGCTACGTTCGCGTGCGTTTCGTCACTTTGATGATGAACTCTAGGTCCGCACCGCACCATGCCGGGTATCTTTCTATTATCTATTTTTAAAACAAATAGAACTAATTTACTACAGTACGCAGTAGGCCGTGGCCCTTTCTTGTTTGCATTCTTGGGGTGAGCGTTTGAGCCTTTTCCCGTCTCTCTTTACCCGTCCGTTCACTGGCCTTTGGCTAACTAATGTTATATATCCTTGTCTATCTCATACCATGCATGCTATCTATGATCTAAAGAAGTATCGCGACGAGTTTATTTTCAAATGAGGGTGCGATAAATTGAACAAAACAAAGTGTGCCTTGATATTCAAGTAATACGGGCATCAAATTGCATTAAACCATATAATATAATATATTATTGCCGTAAATAAATGTTACTTTAATAATAATTGAAAAACGAATCTTTTATAACTCACCTAATTGGACGTACATCTTGGGCCTGACGTTCTCCTGCCAAGCGCCTGCAACCCCATTCACAGCAACACCAATCGCAATAGCCACGAAAACACCGAAGACATAGGCATGCGCCCACAAAGGGCCCGTTTTCCTACCCATGCCTATTATTTTTATTTATTTCTGTATATTATTGCTATTTTTGCGAATCAATCACAATGTACAAATTCACTCGGAACACGCGCACTTCACACTTCACGAACCGGAGATAACAATAAATCCATGCAGTAGTAACAATTTAAGAAGAACAAGAAGACGTGTTGTTATCACCACCACGGCACAGCCACATCGCGCATCGGAGGGATGCAAAGTCGGTGTTATCGCTGTCACTGACTGCGCGACGCAATCTAATCCAAGAGCGTAATCCAAAGTGCGTGTAGCGCGACGAGCCGCCGACGAGATCGATACGCACACGCACGTCGTCGTCCTCGTCGTCGTGTCGTGCGAGTGTGTAATTTATGCGGGAGTCGCGGATGTGCGAGCGATGGGAGCGTGGATGGCGAGACGCGGTGCGTGCGTGACGACCGCTCGACGTGAACTGAGCGCGTCGCGACTCGGCGTCCCGACGCCTGTGCCAGCTGACGTCTACCCCCACCAACGGTCGTAATGATCAACCCTCACTCGCTCTCGACGCCAGCGCTGGCAACCTGCAACGGACACAAAACGAACGAAACATCAGTTTATGTATGCTATAAAAAATACAAGATATAATTAACATTAACTATGATATTATGGTTATTGTTAAATATTGAGTTTTTCCTATTAAAACTATATCAAGGTTAAGCTAATATTGATTTACGTAGAATACACAAGATATGCAGGACGAGAGGTTTTTTAATTCGTCATCCTGTCGCTGGCATCGCGCGGGATCATTTTTTATATTTCGCCTGCATGTAACCGCAAGCGTGGGAAGTGGGGAAGGGGACTAAGGGCCGAGGGTGGTTTCCAAATCTGCCGCGCGGAATAAAAGAATCGCGCGCGTGCTTGCAACTCCAGGATACGCGTCGGTGCGCTCGATGGACGCGATTTTTCATTTTCCACCCGCGCGCGCCAATTGCGTGACGGTGCCACCGTTTGTTTGCGCGCTTGTTCGGCTTGTTTGTGCCATTTGTTAGACTCTTCGGCCCCGCTTGTGTGCTTGTGTCTATATTTCGTCGTCCTTAGATAAATCGCTGCGGTTATCAGTCTAGCCTAGCCCATCAAACGAAATTTCTATTTCCATCGAATTGTAACTTTATTTTCTACAATTTTTGTTGTTGTATATATGCAAGCAGAGCGAACATTTCTAGGGAAATGAGAGGATTTATGCAAAAGTGCAACAACGATCGATTTTAGTGACGGACAGATTGATGAAGAGTAACGCAAAGGTATCATGGGTGGCTGTAACTACAGGTAGTTGCTGGCTGCAGGCACTCCATATGCTACTACGATGTGCGTATAGACATCGAAGGTGACCGTGACTACTGTCAATTGGTGAAGCATCAAGCAACCTTAGACAGTACACTCATGCCACGGTTTAACGGACCCCAATTTAACGGATATCGTCTTTAACGGATAAATTAGAGTTTGACGAATAAGTTGCGCCATCTATAATAGTAGAGTAATACTATTGATTTGGGAACGTTTTAGACTGTTGTGATCATTTTGAATTGATCTTGTGGTTGAGATAATGGAACAAGAATTTTAATATTAAAATTTCATAATTAACTGTCATGGAAAGCTTCTTGTTAACAGATGATTGTCGCGTATATGCGCGTAGGCAACCTCATGATCTACATGGTATATGTTTGCGGACTTTCGATTTAACGGATTTCTCGTTTAACGGACAAGGAGCCTATTAACCCGTTGAAGCAAAGCATAAGTATAGTAAAAAATAAAGAGTGCTATGCTAAATCAACAAATCATGTGTTTTAGACATTATGTACCTTCTATTGCTCCATCTATTGCCCAAGAGCGAGAATGCAATCTTGCATTGTAGTTTTTCTTGGTATTTTTCCGTTTAATAAATATATTACTGGACACACTGTATACACACAAATACTTCAAAATTTCTTCTTTAGTCTTGACATTCAATATTAATTTGCTTTACAACAATAAAATTGATATTTAGATGATTTTTATTTTATTTATGGAAGTTAAAGCCACCTCTGTTTACACCACCCTTTGTGCAGCCGCCAAGCAATCTTTTCCATTTTCAATAGTCGTTTTCGACTTTCCTCGCTGTTTTTCGATAGGCGGCAGCCGCCTTTTCTGCATTCGGCAGCCGCCCGAAAGCGAGAAACGCGTTATGAATGACTAATGCGGTTGGTAGGCAGATAGACAACCTTCTAAGGGTAGATTCGAAAGACGAGCCGAACAATGAGAGACAAATACGCGAGTGTGCATCAATTGCATCTTCTCCCCTAATATCAATAAATTACTAAAATGATCTAAAAAAAAGTCTTTCCTTTGCGGAGATAAACTTATAAGTCATTAAAGCAATGCTAAATATTTCCTAGTTATGTATATATTAGGGCAACTCCAAAAGTATTAGATATTTATTAAAATGTATGTATAAGGGTGCATGCAAAATTATCGCGACATCCATTTCAATTAAGTTTATTACGTATTTCACCCTCGAGAGGTAGGTAACTTTCGCTTGCGGTCATCTAGTGTTCTGTCATGATGAGCTGTGATAAAAAGTAACCAAACCTCTCATTTCATAACTCACTCGTGAAATTAAACCGCAATAAGGTGGTGCTCGTTTGCTTTGAAGCACACAACAGTATTGTATTTTTCTCTTTGCTTTAGCCGCCCTCGCTAGGAGAAAGATAGACAGAGGGAATGGGGTAAGAGTGTCCTGTGAAAGGGAGGGATAGGTTAACTGCGCTGGACATAAAACGACACATAATAAAACACACTCAATTGAGTCGAAACATGAACGTGCACGGACGGCCGCAAAATGTCGCGATGTAATGTCCTGCCATGTGTTATTCTATCTCATCTTATATACAATGTGTCCCCATAAACTAAATCGAAATTATAGAACTAATTTCTATTCATATAATGTGTATGTTCACATGTAAATTTTGTTTTGTCCCCTAGATGGCGCAATGAGAGCCAAGATATCTTTAAACATCTTGAAATGGTTTATTGTCCTTATAAAACTTCAAAAGATTGATACCCATTATTAATTCACATCCTTTGCAAAAGAGCAAATCCACAATCAAAATGATCTTCCTGCAGACCTTCCAGCAGGAAACGCACATTCATTAATCTCCCAGTTTCGTGAATCGACCGCTGCACTTTTGTTTTCCTAGCTGCCTTCATTCTTCTCCACCATGCATTCAATCTACCCCTAGATTCCTTCTGACGCTATTCATCCGGTTGTTATTGTACCCAAAACTGGGCATGCCGCATGCACAAAAACCAGACGACACCAATGATGAATGAGAGGTCCTAGGAATAGCAACCGGATCAGGACCGTAGATACGCGGGATATCTAGAGGAGATTTCAATGTCAATGTCACTGTCAGAGTCAAGAATCCTGCGAATCCAACAATTATCTACCTCCCAAAAGTTCTAGCAGGAGAGAGAAGCCGCGTGATGTAAACAAAGGTTCAGTGACCCTTTGGAAAGAGGAGGGGAGGATCGAAAGCATTCGAGTATGCTATGACCAGCTCCAGTTTTCATATTTACGGTTTGCATTTCGGTGCCGAACAAAGTGGGAAAAAGTGCAGAACCTAATCAGCCAGTGCTGGGTTACTCCTGCATCATCGTTTGACTGGAAATGTGAGGTGAAACGAACGAACGCCTGGATTCATCCCATCTCATCTAGTGTGCTGCGCGGACGTGAACGCAGCCAACTTTGAATTTCTAGTCGAATTGGAATCCATCAGCATCAAGAGAGATACCATCAGCGGCTATGAAATATATCAACTTGGTAGTTTCTCCAGACGAGGGTGTATTTTGTCTATGCTATAGGGTTGCCTAACTATTAGATATATGATGAGTTTGGGGATAGATTTGCATATTTCGAAGGTGCGAAACCTAAAATATCTTTCTTTGAATGTTGTGTATTCATATCCGAGGGCAAAAATAAAAGGAAACTTTGAAATCTGATCCTTGATCCAAGCATGCTATGCACACTCGACGTCACTGGCGCGGGATTGGCATCGACTCAGGGAAACCCGCAAATGATTTGATTATTTTAAACGCACGATTGAGCTTGAACTCGATTCGCCTTTGCTTCTCTCGACCTTGCCCTTAAACCACCCTCTCTTACCTCAGAAATGGGAATATGTACTGCTTCTCGGTGGAACGATGTCAAGAAACTCATTCTCCCCTTTCTTACACCCTTCATATTGAATGGGTTGCCAATCTCACTAATCAATTTATTAACGGAAGCGTGAATTATGACTCATAAGACACACTTGGATTTTAGTTTTATTCGGTGAAACATTACTAGAAAACATGGATATATATATAGATATGTTACATAACAGGATAAACGTTTTAGAAATAAGGATAACGTAACCGATAGGCGGGTAAAGGGAGGAGGAGACAGAAGAGATTTTACGTAACGCTTCGCCATAAACATGCACGTTTATGCCGTTTTACAGCCGGATGAAGATACGCAAGCGGCGTGCTCTTGTCATACTCGGGTGCTCATGGTCCTCGCCGCCTCCTCCTCCGCACACACAGCCGCCACCACCATCGCTGCCGCACTGCCACGCACCCACAAGCGTGTTCTTCGTGTTCGCGTTCTTGTTGTGCTCGATGTGCTCGTTGTACATATGTATTTAGGCATGCGAGAGGGTTGTAGGCGGCAAAAACAGAGATAGCGGTGGCGGGGGTTGTTGTTTATTCGCAAGAAGGGAATTCATCTCGCGGAATAAAACCTTTCCGCTAGAAGAAACTCGAACGGCGGCGACGCCGGTAGAACCCAAAACTTAAACGAATGAACGCAACAGAAGACGGTAATAGTATAGCATTCAACTGTCTCTTTCTAGTAGTACGAGTGCGTTCACTCACGCATTGCGTGTATACAGTGTGTTCTTACTATATTTAGTCATTTAAGAATGACTGCTTACGCGTGCATTCGTGAACTAGCTACGAAGGAAACACCTGTTTGCTTTGCTTTTATAGCTCTAGCAGCAAGGTGCAACCGCCCCCTACCTCCAAACAGCCAAATCCAATTTGCGTCCCCCTGACGAAAACGAAAACAGCGTTTAATGAACGAACAGTAGTTAGTTAAAACAAAGTGGAAATTTGGGAATTTCCCCCTTGTCCCTCACCCCCCTTTCCAGCTTCTTTTCCGGGATTTAAAAAAGTTAGCAAAGCAACAAAAAACAAAAAAGTGTCTGCAACCCGCCGAATTTTATTCCTCAATCAATTTTCTTTTTGATTTCAAATTAAAAGTTGTCGGTGGAAATTGATTTCGCAGTGCGGAGCACGCCCGCAGGAAGGAAAACGGGAGGAAAGTGGTTAGAGCAGTTGGTGGAGTGGGAGGGTGAAAGTTGCCGCCATCGCCATAAGTTTACCCGGCTGCGTGTTGATCACGTTTTTGACACGTGATGGACGCCAGATGGCACACTGGCAAAAGTGAGCTCGAGTTTTTTCTTTTTCTTCTTCTTCTTCTTGTTTAACCGGCAGGGGAGTGCAGAGAGGAAGCGATGGGTTATGGAAGATGTGGCAGGAATCTTAAAAACCGAGTGGAAATTGAATCCGAAGACGTCGTGAGCAACGCGTTGGAAATACTCGAGGAAATAGGTAATTAATGATCAGGGATGATTATTTTGTAATTGCTATCTTATCACCGGATGCTGTCTGACAATAATAGCGATGACAATTTACAGCAATTAAAAACAAATAATTAATCAATTTTCATGAAACATAAATATTAAATATATGTTTACATTAAATTTAAAAAAAAAAACTGTGTGGACTTAGTGTACTAAGCTTTAGGCTTAGGTTAAGGCTTAGTAAGTACTAGCTGATAGATATGTTAGTGATAAATGACGAGAGGAAGTGAGGTAAGAGACATTGGGACATTAATATAAGTCGCGTTTTAATTTAACAAAGTGTATTTGCGTTGAATCCCCTTATTGGTGAGAGAAGCTGAAGAAAAGGAGGAGGTGAGGGTGTGGAAGATAATCCTGCGAACTGCGACTGAAACTGAAATTTCCTTCGTCTATCGCATCGCGTCGCCTTTGTCTTCATCTTCTTCGTCGATTGTCTATCAGCTCGCGGCGTTCTTCGACTGCGCAATCAATTAATTTTGACGTGCGATACAGGAACAGGAACGGGATGTACGAGTATTTACATGGGGTGTGTAAATTGTAAGTGTCAGAGTAAGTAATAATGTGTTTAATTCAATTTTATGCTTATATATGTTATTAATATATCTTTAATATATGAGACAGTAATTTAAGATCAATGTAATCATGTAAAGTACTTACAATTATTAAGAATCGGTAGTTCTGAGTATGAGGCGATTCCCTGATAATCTTTAAAGCTCGATGATAATGGAGAAGAAAGCTCTGAAAAGAAAACAAAACAAAAATTATAGGGTTGTGTCACTCAAGGGAAAGGAGGAGGCGAGAAACTCCACAGTGGAGACTTATAGTTACGCCTCTGGGTTGCGTAGAATTTTATTCTAGGCTGCGCAAATTAATTTCGCACCGAGCTCCGCGTTTGATCGGTCCGCCCTAATTTTGGCACAAATATGGGAAGCAAGTGATACAGTCCTAGAATAGCAGCTCGTACGTGTAACATACGCTATTTTTCTGCCATTTCATTAGAATTAGTAATATAAAACTTATATTATGTGTCGTTTTATGTCCAGCGCAGTTAACCTATTCCTCCCTTTCACAGGACACTCTTACCCCATTCCCTCTGTCTATCTTTCTCCTAGCGAGGGCGGCTAAAGCCTATATAAAGATAGGTCCACACACTAAGTAAGCGAAGAAAAGAAGAAGACTGCCCAAGCAAGTCATTGTATGTGCACGAAATGTTGCTGCTTGCTGTGTTAAGTGTCATTGTAAAAACTCTAGAAAAATAAAAGTAAATTTTCATGTACAGTGTTAAAATATTTGTTGTTTGGAGATCATGCCTGGTTTGGTCCTCACTCAGTTCTAATACTGTGCAGTATAGCAATCCATATAGACTTGACTGAGTGTGTGAATCCTGCTTAATATGATGACAACACAAATAAGAGCACACTTGCGAACTGACATCAAAGATGGCTGTGACTGTAGGTAAATTCCAGGACTCGAATTTTGTCGTGTTTAATGCCTTTTAAATGACTATACAGATTTGATTTATGCAATAAAAATTGTCTCCCTTTGCAAAGTTATTGCTACGCTATTTAAACCCGTGATATAATCGTCAAAAGGAAAGAAATTTATTCCAATTCAATCGAATTTGAGCAAACAATACATGCTCGCTGTCGATATCGTGTGGTTGGTGCAACATTAAAGTAAAAAATTGAATGCTGCTTCGCTATACTATAGATATAGTATAGATAAACTTCATTGGTAAGTACCAAGGTAATAGAGATCACAAAACCTCAAATCCTCAGATTATTGACTGCCGTTTTGACATTTATTCAATTCACTAAAACAATACCATTACTACGAAATTCTCAAGAAACGATCAGGCCCATTGATAAC